>CM059201.1:60159010-60192326 GCA_030323885.1 Branchipolynoe longqiensis
AAACCCACTGACTGAACTCAGGTGTTGCCAGGGTGTAAAGCCCCACTGACTGAACTCAGGTGTTGCCAGGGTGTAAAACCCCACTGACTGAACTCAGGTGTTGCCAGGGTGTAAAACCCCACTGACAGACCTCAGGTATTGCCAGGGTGTAAAACCCCACTGACAGACCTCAGGTGTTGCCAGGGTGTAAAACCCCACTGACTGAACTCAGATGTTGCCAGGGTGTAAAACCCCACTGACTGAACTCAGATGTTGCCAGGGTGTAAAGCCCCATTGACTGAACTCAGATTTTGCCAGGGTGTAAAACCCCTGACAGACCTCAGGTGTTGCCAGGGTGTAAAACCCCACTGACTGAACTCAGGTGTTGCCAGGGTGTAAAACCCCACTGACTGAACTCAGGTGTTGCCAGGGTGTAAAACCCCACTGACTGAACTCAGATGTTGCCAGGGTGTAAAACCCCACTGACAGAACTCAGATGTTAACAGGGTGTAAAATCCCACTGACTGAACTCAGATGTTGCCAGGGTGTAAATCCCCACTGACTGAACTCAGGTGTTACCAGGGTGTAAAACCCCACTGACTGAACTCAGATGTTGCCAGGGTGTAAAGCCCCATTGACTGAACTCAGATGTTGTCAGGGTGTAAAACCCCACTGACTGAACTCAGGTGTTGCCAGGGTGTAAAACCCCACTGACTGAACTCAGGTGTTGCCAGGGTGTAAAGCCCCATTGACTGAACTCAGGTGTTGCCAGGGTGTAAAACCCCACTGACAGAACTCAGGTGTTGCCAGGGTGTAAAACCCCACTGCCAGAACTCAGGTGTTTCCAGGGTGTAAAACCCCACTGACAGAACTCAGGTGTTGCCAGGGTGTAAAACCCCACTGACTGAACTCAGGTGTTGCCAGGGTGTAAAACCCCACTGACTGAACTCAGGTGTTACCAGGGTGTAAAACCCCACTG
The DNA here is from genome assembly GCA_030323885.1 of Branchipolynoe longqiensis. Taxonomy (NCBI): domain Eukaryota; kingdom Metazoa; phylum Annelida; class Polychaeta; order Phyllodocida; family Polynoidae; genus Branchipolynoe; species Branchipolynoe longqiensis. The sequence continues at coordinate 60,159,969 of CM059201.1, forward strand.
ACTGAACTCAGATGTTGCCAGGGTGTAAACCCACTGACTGAACTCAGGTGTTGCCAGGGTGTAAAATCCCACTGACTGAACTCAGGTGTTGCCAGGGTGTAAAACCCCAGTGACTGAACTCAGGTGTTGCCGGGGTGTAAAACCCCACTGACAGACCTCAGGTATTGCCAGGGTGTAAAACCCCACTGACAGACCTCAGGTGTTGCCAGGGTGTAAAACCCCACTGACTGAACTCAGGTGTTGCCAGGGTGTAAAACCCCACTGACTGAACTCAGGTGTTGCCAGGGTGTAAAACCCCACTGACAGAACTCAGGTGTTGCCAGGGTGTAAAACCCCACTGACTGAACTCAGGTGTTGCCAGGGTGTAAAACCCCACTGACTGAACTCAGGTGTTGCCAGGGTGTAAAACCCCACTGACTGAACTCAGGTGTTGCCAGGGTGTAAAACCCCACTGACTGAACTCAGATGTTGCCAGGGTGTAAAACCCCACTGACTGAACTCAGGTGTTGCCAGGGTGTAAAACCCCACTGACTGAACTCAGGTGTTGCCAGGGTGTAAAACCCCACTGACTGAACTCAGGTGTTGCCAGGGTGTAAAACCCCACTGACTGAACTCAGGTGTTGCCAGGGTGTAAAACCCCACTGACTGAACTCAGGTGTTGCCAGGGTGTAAAACCCCACTGACTGAACTCAGGTGTTGCCAGGGTGTAAAACCCCACTGACTGAACTCAGGTGTTGCCAGGGTGTAAAACCCCACTGACAGAACTCAGGTGTTGCCAGGGTGTAAAACCCCACTGACTGAACTCAGGTGTTGCCAGGGTGTAAAACCCCACTGACAGAACTCAGGTGTTGCCAGGGTGTAAAACCCCACTGACAGAACTCAGGTGTTGCCAGGGTGTAAAACCCCACTGACTGAACTCAGGTGTTGCCAGGGTGTAAAACCCCACTGACTGAACTCAGGTGTTGCCAGGGTGTAAACCCACTGACAGAACTCAGATGTTGCCAGGGTGTAAACCCACTGACTGAACTCAGATGTTAACAGGGTGTAAAACCCCACTGACTGAACTCAGGTGTTGCCAGGGTGTAAACCCACTGACTGAACTCAGATGTTGCCAGGGTGTAAAACCCCACTGACTGAACTCAGGTGTTGCCAGGGTGTAAAACCCCACTGACTGAACTCAGGTGTTGCCAGGGTGTAAAACCCCACTGACTGAACTCAGATGTTGCCAGGGTGTAAAACCCCACTGACAGAACTCAGATGTTAACAGGGTGTAAAACCCCACTGACTGAACTCAGGTGTTGCCAGGGTGTAAACCCACTGACTGAACTCAGATGTTGCCAGGGTGTAAAACCCCACTGACTGAACTCAGGTGTTGCCAGGGTGTAAAACCCCACTGACTGAACTCAGGTGTTGTCAGGTTGTAAAACCCCACTGACTGAACTCAGATGTTGCCAGGGTGTAAACCCACTGACTGAACTCAGATGTTAACAGGGTGTAAAACCCCACTGACTGAACTCAGGTGTTGCCAGGGTGTAAAACCCCACTGACTGAACTCAGGTGTTGCCAGGGTGTAAAACCCCACTGACTGAACTCAGGTGTTGCCAGGGTGTAAAACCCCACTGACTGAACTCAGGTGTTGCCAGGGTGTAAAACCCCACTGACTGAACTCAGGTGTTGCCAGGGTGTAAAACCCCACTGACTGAACTCAAGTGTTACGAGGGTGTAAAACCCCACTGACTGAACCCGTTGTTGGCCGACAGGTGAGGTTGGGGGCGTGAGGCGGCCGGCGGGCGGCGTGAGGCGGGCGGCGTGAGGCGTGAGGCGGGCGGCAGAGGGCGGCGTGAGGAGGGCGGTGTGAGGCGTGAGGCAGAGGGCGGCGTGAGGAGGGCGGCGTGAGGAGGGCGGTGTGAGGCGGGCGTGAGGAGGGCGGTGTGAGGCGTGCGGCGGGCGGCAGAGGGCGGCGTGAGGCGTGAGGGATGCGTGGCGTGGACGTGGGCCTGCTGCCTTACAGGTGCCCGCAGTGTGAACACCAGGCCGACTTCAGCACCCTGCAGCACCTCAAGCAGCACGTCCGACACCAGCACGACCCCGGGTCAGTTTGTTTAACGACCCCCCCAACCCCAACCCCAGCACAAAAAGTAAACATCGGCTATCGGGTCAACACCCTCGCCACCTTACATAAACATCAAGTGTGGCATTTTGTAATTTCCTAAGAAAAAACTAGTTTTCTCTTAAAGTTAAAGTTTTATAGTCTGATAGTGTTGAGTTTTTGCCATTTTGAATTTGTTTAATGAATATATTAGGTTAATCAGTATAATCTACATTACTTTACTTTGAAGTCATTTTTATTTTAAAACGTTGACTTTGGAGATATTTGAGGTAAAAACATGCAAATTTAGTTGTGGCCTCCACATTGATATCTTGGACATTATAACTTCAAAAGTGGCAGGTTTTTTTAATATATATGTTTTTAAACAAATTGACCTAGTCTTCCTTTTTTGCAGCAATAAATGTTGTATGACTTTCAGACATGCGAGATGCGACAAGCGTTGGCCTGTGAGTGGACGCCCTGCTGAGTCTGGTCGCCTCTCGCCACTCTCAGAGAGCTTCATCCGGCAGCGAGAACTGCTCGAGCAGCAACTGCTGAGAGCACAGCTCAGTGAGAGTCTGAGTCACGCGCAGACTCAGAGTCACCGGCTGCGCGCTGCTAGTGGAGGACTCCAGAGTCATCGTTGTTGCAGCTGCCCGGCCCCAAGGGCCGACGTCATCCCACTACGGATGCCATCAGAGGCGCATTCTGTGACGTCACCAACACGGAAACTGACATCGTCCCCTTCGCGTGGACATGGGTGTCGTGTCAGTGCACGGTGTCTTGACCTTGCAGCGCGTCACAATGATGGCGTTTCTGGAGGTGCCCCGCTGTCCACCGAGGGACGCGGCATATCAGGTTCTGCGTCCACAGCAAGTGCCACGCATCATTGTGATGAAGTCACAAATGAGATGCTCAAAGCCGAGAAACTAGCTTTTGAGGAAGGTGGCCTTTTGACTTCGACGCCACAAGTTGAAAGTGAACCTCATGATGCATGTTATCTCGATGTCACGGCACCACATAGAGTTGGCGTGTGCGAAGGGGACCTGCTGTCCATTGAGGAACTGGACACGACAGCGCCTGCACCCAGGCGTACTTTGCAGCACCAGGAGCGTCGTCAGCGCCATGACGCCCGCCCCCGTGACGTCACACACCTGTCGTGGTCGCAGTGGGAGATGGTGGAGGCCCTGTCCAGGACTCGGGATCATGTCGATTCAATGAAGGTATTGTCTACCAAATTAACCTGAAAACTGCGGTCGGAAATATGAATGTTATTATAATATTTCTCTCCGTGAGCTTATTTGTTTGTGCAAGATATGAATGATTAAAAACATGAGGCCGAACAAAATTTAATCAATCTGAAATGAATGAAATAAGCATGAAGTGATTTTCTTTTCAAGCTGTTACTTATGTGATTTCGTTCACAACCTCTACAATCATCAAGAGCAGTCGGAAATGAACTAAGTATAAATAAAAGATCTTATTGCCTTCTTTTAATTTTGTTTTGAATATCTCACAGCTTATTGAAATGCAAAGCAACCTCTTGGAAATGTGGACGTAAAACTAAGTGAGGACAGAGTGCAGTATATATGTAGAGGCCTACATTGAACGTTTGTTTTGTGCCTCCTCAAAACTGCATAGTTCGACGAAAATCCAAATTTCGAAACCAAAACACTTATCTACATTTAATTCTATTTATCTTACTTAGATACTGGTGCACTTATTAAAGCTGTATAGTCCGATGAAGTATCACATTTTCAAAACTAAATCACTTATCTAGATTTGATTCTACATACAGACAAATGACATATAAAATTGCTACCTGTTGCTACCTAGCCTGACGTTCGGCATTACTACAATCAGCCAAAGAGGTATTGCTCTGAGCAAGACCAATATCCACAATTAAAATGTCCCCTGGTTAATGAGTGTAACTAACTAAACCCAAAGCGTGTGTTTTTGGTGCAGCGGACCGCAGACAGCGTCGTGCAGCAGCAGGCAGTGGTCATCGAGCTGCTCAGGCAGCAGTTGAAGTGGCGCGACGAGCGTGTCTTGACAGTGCGCAGACAGCTGGCGGCACTACAAGGGCAGCGACAGAAGCTTCTCACCAAGGTATGCTCACAGTCAGTGCATCACAAAGAGAGACAACATGCTGAGTTCTGATGTTACACATCATGACATCTAGTCAGGTGAAGCCCCAACATGTTGGAATCTGAGGTAATGTTTGTGGCATATCATTGCCCCAAACCCGAACATGTTGGAATCTGAGGTAATGTGTTGTGGCATATCATTGCCCCAACCCCGAACATGTTGGAATCTGAGATAACGTGTTGTGGCATGTCATTGCCCCAAACCTGAACATGTTGGATTCTGAGATAACGTGTTGTGGCATATTGTTGCCTGAAACCCAACATGTTGGAATCTTGAGGTAATATGTTGTGGCATATCATTGCGTGAAACCTAAATATGTTGAAATCTGAGGTATTGTGTTGTGGCATATCATTGGGTGAAACCCAAATATGTTGGATTGCGAGGTCGACCAGAATGTGTGTTTTGATCTTGATAGTCTTTAATTGCAGGTCAAGTTAATTCTCTGATTGCCTCTAATTGACATTCCCAGTCTTCAGTGCCGACAGTGGTGAGGGTTTCATAGTTAGGGTGGGGTGGGTGGGTTTGGTGGAGCATCGTGGCTGCCTAGGGGCCTACACAGCCTGTAGTTATAGGGGCCTACACAGCCTGTAGTTATAGGGGCCTACACAGCCTGTAGTTATAGGGGCCTACACAGCCTGTAGTTATATGGGCCTACATAGCCTGTAGTTATAGGGGCCGACACAGCCTGTAGTTATAGGGGCCTACACAGCCTGTAGTTATAGGGGCCTACACAGCCTGTAGTTATAGGGGCCTACACAGCCTGTAGTTATAGGGGACTACACAGCCTGTAGTTATAGGGGCCTACACAGCCTGTAGTTATAGGGGCCTACACAGCCTGTAGTTATAGGGGCCTACACAGCCTGTAGTTATAGGGGCCTACACAGCCTGTAGTTATAGGGGCCTACACAGCCTGTAGTTATAGGGGACTACACAGCCTGTAGTTATAGGGGCCTACAGAGCCTGTAGTTATAGGGGCTGACACAGCCTGTAGTTATAGGGGCCTACACAGCCTGTAGTTATAGGGGCCTACACAGCCTGTAGTTATGTACAGTCTGACCCCGTTAAGGTATCATCCAGACTTTCACATAGTGAACTTATTTGTGAAGTTGATATGCCTTTTAATAGTTTGAAAGAAGCTTTGACATTCCTGAAATGCCACATATTTTTGTTGTTAATATTACATCAGCCTAATGTCGATTTTCATTATTAATGGTTAAAGTTGTGCAATCAGATGAAAGCACATTAAAAAACTCTTTAAAAAACCCTCACACTTACATAGATTTGATTATAAATATTCAACTTAGATACTAATAACTTCAATACTTTGAGCAGTTTGGTTTTCCTGTACTATGGTGCTATTTGAAAATAAGTAAACAAAGGTTATTCTCAGATTTTTTGGTTTGACACCAAAGTTGACCTCGCATGTTTTCACTTCAAATATCTCCAAGGTTCATGCTTTAAAATAAAAGTGAAAATCATGTATGATTAAAGTAAAAATATATAAAGTAGAAATACCCTGAAATTACTCTGAATGAACTAAAGTTTTACTCTTTATTTTGAAACCCAAATTACTTGGGCTGTATATTAAGACAACACACGAAACTGCATTTTATTACAGGCACTTTTGCTAATTAGTAATTCTTTTGCATCACATTAATCAAACAAGTACCAAAGCATGCGGTTTTGTTTCGCTTGGTGCAGAATCGCTGTTGGTGACACATGCTATTAATAGATCCTATCAGAAAGACCACTAAAGGAGCTTTAATTTTGTATGTGATAGACATATATTTAAAACAAAATCAAATTATGCCAAACAAAAGTACACACCACATGTTTCATTCAGTGTTAGAGGCAAATTTTGTTCAAGTAAATAAAAATATCTTAAAATGTGAATATCTTGAAAAGTAAACAAGATGGAACCTTCGCCCCGTGTGATTAACCTTAATTTAAACCCAGTTTAAAGATCTAAACAAATGACTGCCGGTAGGTCTACAGAGTCTATAGCCGTGTTTACACGGGCAAGTGTGAAGCGAATTAGGCAAATCGATTTATATGAAGCGAAGTAGTGGCGCGTTTACACGAGCGAGTTTGAAAGTCTGTCGGCGACCGGGAACCAGCAGCCTTAGTGATGCGCCTGTAGCCGGCGAGCACTGCTATTTGTTTAGTTTACACTCGTTGATTTGACGCCGATGTAGCTGCTACGTTAATATCGCTTGGAATTTAAGGTTAATTTAATTAAATTTCATTATTTGAGTATGTAATTCTGTTAAATATGATCGCATTCAATAGATTTCAGCCTAATCGGTCCCTAACACTGCCGGGCACCAGCGATTAGTTACAGCTGAGCCTGTAGCCGGCGAGCACCGCTATTTTACACTATCGCCGCCCTTGAACCAGCTGAATCGATTCATATAAACTACCTCGCAAGGTGGTTTACATAAAGTGAATCCTTTGAAGCGAATCAGCCCTAATCTGCTTCAGTGGTGCGTTTACACGGCGAATGTGAGGCGAACTAGGCAAGGCGATTTATATGAAGTGATTTAACTCTCCCGTGTAAACACAGCTTAAGAACTATTTAGCCGGCTTCTCAGTGGTGTGCCTGTTTTCAGGTGGCACAGTTGAGTCGCGACCAGGACCAGAGCGCAGACAGCGTCCTGCACCTGACTGCAGAGTTGGCGAACAAGGACCGCTGCGTTGACGAGAAGACAAGGTGACCGAATTTCTCATATTACTTCCTCTCAATTCTAATATAGCCATTTCAAGGTAGGCCTGCGGTCTGCTGGGCACTGAGGACCCAAAAGCTGCCCAAATTCGTTTCCGTTGAAGGCCACAAGAGTCTGGATGTGCCATAATTGCTCCAGAAACAAAGGTTCTGGATATTTTATTTTTTTTACCACCGCACTTTCATGAAAGTATCATATGATTATCAAATTTTAGTTTTATATTTATTATTACAATACAGACCTTGCACTTTCAATTTGAAAGCTTTTGGTTGTAGGAGGTATTCGTCTTTCGGCGTAGCTCACCGAAGGTCAGTCCTTATTGTCCAAATGGACTGTGGGGGATGGGGACGTAAGCCCCTCACATTTGTAGCTGCCCTGAGTCAGCAAAAAAACTCCGAATTCCAAATGAGGCCAGGCCAACGTTAACCAGGGTAGGTTGGTTCGGTCTCGGAACAGTGAGCGTTCCAGGAATGAAAGCCATACATTTACATAATTAGACGTATGTAGTAGTCCTTATAGCGGGGTGGAGGGATTTCAAATGGGCCTCAGCCTTCGGCTTTGGTCCATTTGGAACCACCGGCCCACGCACCTTCACATCATTCACCCATGAACTCATGGTTAAGGAATATATCAAAGGTGAGCTGTTGGAACTATCATGTTATATGTAAAAGCATGTCTCTATACAGTAATATCGAAGGTAAACCAGTGGGTTTTTCTGTTGTATTAAAATTGTATCGATATTATCTAAATCCATCTCATTCTTTTTCTCCCTTCTTTTCCCCGTTCCCTTTCTCCCTTTTTTTCTCCCCTTTTTCTCTCCTTTCTTTCCCCCTATTCTTTCACCTTCTGTTCCCTCTTACCCCCTTCTATCCCCCTATTCTTTCACCTTCTGTTCCCCCTTTCCCCCTTCTATCCCCCTATTCTTTCACCTTCTGTTCCCCTCCCCCTTCTATCCCCCTATTCTTTCACCTTCTGCTCCCCCTTTCCCCCCTTCTTTCCCTCTATTCTTTCGCCTTCTCTTCCACCTTTCCCCCTATTCTTTTGCCTTCTCTTCCCCCGTTCCCTCCTTATTTCCCCCTTTCTTTCACCTTCTGTTCCCCTTCCCCTTCCCCTTTCTTTCCTTTTTCTTTCGCCTTCTCTTCCCCCTTTTCCCCCTTCCTCACTCGGTCTTTCCCTCCTCTTTCTTCCCCTCCTCAGCTCGCACAAGGTCAGGCACGGAGCACCAGCCATGGGTCAGGTGACCGCACAAGCCGCGCCCACTGTGACACCCCTCTCCATGGCTCCGCCCACTGTGACACCCCTCTCCATGGCTCCGCCCGCTGTGACACCCCTCTCCATGGCTCCGCCCACTGTAACGCCCCTCTCCGTCGCCCTGCCCACTGTGACACCCCTCTCTGTGGCCCCGCCCACTGTGACGTCACAAGGCTCTGGGTCTCCTCCCTGGCCTACCAGTGACGCCTCTCACTCCACGCCCCCGTCCTTCGGCCACGCCCCACATGTCAATCACCCCTTCGGGCACACGCCCCTCCTGTCAGTCAGAGCGCCGCCAGCCAATGGGAGCCTTCCGTTCACCGGCGTCCTCTCGCCGCTGTCCCCTGGTGAGGTGATTGTGAACCAGCCGCTCTGGTTCGCGGCCGGACCCGACGGTGGGTGTGGCGGGCTGGGTGGGCGGGGCCTAGGGGCGGAAGGGGCGGAGTCTGAGATGAGTGACAGCCAGGAGCGGCCGGTGGAGCTAGATGGACAACGCGCCCTCTCACACGGCCTTGTAAGTACACGGTGTGTGTGGGATGTAAAACCCCAACAAATAAACAACATGTGTACTGATTGCAGAGAAAGCCGCCCCTGAACCGACGTCCCATTTATGTGCTCTGTTAGGCTACATTAGGCAATAGACCGATACCTTTTCTGTGGAGCATGCGAAGTTAGCTGTACCCACATTAGTTCTTGCCATTTTCATCAGAGGGCAGGTTGGCAGTGGGAATCCTCTATTTAGGCCTTTTCCCACAGAGCAGGCTGCACAGTTAGCCGTTACGCGCATTAGTTCTCGCCACTTCCATCAGAGGGCAGGTTGGCAGTGGGAATCCTCTATTGAGGCCTTTTCCTCAGAGCAGGCTGCAGTTACCTGCTGCCCACAAGTCTGCCTAGTTACTCCAACAGCACTGTCCACGACAGGGCTGCAAGACAAGTGTCGGGAAGCTGGGTTATCGACATAGCCACATGAGTTTGCAATCTAGGGTGCGAAATATATCATTCAAATGCTTATCTATCACAGCCTGATGTGTTTGGAGTGAATAAATCTATTAAATCATCGAGATTAATAGGCTTTAAAAGTCAAATCGAGTGGTAACTATCTACTATTCTTTTGCATTCTCTCCCATTTGTAAGGGGCTCCAAGCCACTGGTTCCCAGCAACTGGACGCAGACCCACATAACGGGTACCAGCGGAGTGAGAGACGCGAAGCCACTGGTTCCCAGCAACTGGATGCAGACCCACATAATGGGTACCAGCGGAGTGAGAGGCGTAAAGCCACTGGTTCCCAGCAACTGGACGCAGATGTACATAGCGGGCACCAGCGGAGTGAGAGACGCCAAGCCACTAGCTCCCAGCAACTGGATGCAGATGTACATAATGAACACCAGCGGAGTGAGAGGCGCCAAGCCACTGGTTCCCAGCAGCTGGACGCAGATGTACATAACGGGCACCAGCGGAGTGAGAGACGCCAAGTCACTGGTTCCCAGCAGCTGGACGCAAACCCACATAACGGGTACCAGCGGACTGAGAGACGCCAAGCCACTGGTTCCCAGCAACTGGACGCAGATGTACATAACGGGCACCAGCGGAGTGAGAGTCGCCAATCCACTAGTTCCCAGCAACTGGACGCAGATGTACATAACGGACACCAGCGGAGTGAGAGGCGCCAAGCCACTGGTTCCCAGCAACTGGATGCAGACCCACATAACGGGTACCAGCGGAGTGAGAGGCGTAAAGCCACTGGTTCCCAGCAACTGGACGCAGACCCACATAACGGGCACCAGCGGAGTGAGAGGCGCCAAGCCACTGGTTCCCAGCAACTGGACGCAGATGTACATAACAGGCACCAGCGGAGTGAGAGACGCCAAGCCACTGGTTCCCAGCAACTGGATGCAGATGTACATAATGGGCACCAGCGGAGTGAGAGACGCCAAGCCACTGGTTCTCAGCAGTTGGACACAAACCCACATAACGGGCACCAGTGGAGTGAAAGGCACCAAACCACTGGTTCCCAGCAGCTGGACACAGACCCACATAATGGGCACCAGCGGAGTGTGAGACGCCATGCCACTGGTTCCCAGCAACTGGACTCAGATGTACATAACGGGCACCAGCGAAGTGAGAGACGCCAAGCCACTGGTTCTCAGCAGTTGGACGCAAACCCACATAAGGGCCACCAGCGGACTGAGGGGCATCGACTAACTGGTTCCCGGCGACCTGGCTCCTCTCACATGTTGCATCAGCTACACCGGTAACTAGCAGCTTCTACCAACCCAACCACTGCCAACCCACACAACCACTAGTCTCCGCCAACACCTGCTTCGCTTCCTCTTAGGAACTTAAATCATAACTGACCTTTGGGGTGCCCGAATGAGTTGAACGTCCGTCTCCTGTTTTGGGAGATCGGGGGATCTGACCCCATGTGTTTGTGGGTTCGAACCCTGGTCGAGTCAAACCAATGACTTAAAAATGTATACTTGTCGCTGGGCATTACATGTGTATTAGGATAGGGCAAGGACTGGTTGGCTCAGTGTCAGGATAATGTGATTGAGTGGGATATCAGGTCATGGTGTTGGTGGCCTGGTCTCCCAGTGGGGCAGCCTATAAGTTATAACATCACCATGAATGCACTTTCACGAGTCGGTACCCGTCTTGATATGACCTTAGATGTTGCCAGGACGTAAAACAAATAACACAAAATAAATGCTAACTGAGCTGCTCGTGCGGTAACTGGTCTATGACGCAGCTTACCCCCGCTACACTAACTCTAGTCTAGTAAATCAAACCATTAAATATGATATTTTATAGCACACATAACTTCCAACACTTGCCCTATTCTCATACACATTACAAGCATGTGTTGTCTACACATGGAGGAGGAGGTTGGAGAAACAAATGAAGAGAACAGGTCTAACGGTACATCGTGGAATGTTTAAAACGGCAAAGACTGAGCTACGAATGTTAATGGAAAAATCGAAAGCTGACTTTTATAATAGTAAAATAACCAACTCTAAATCATTATTCAAAGTGGTAGATACACTTCTACACCGTAAATCATCAGTGTTACCATCTCATGCCATCTCATGCCTGGCAGATGATTTTGTGAAAAATCTTTGAGAACAAGATTGATGTTTTCCAGAGGAGTATTGGTTCCCATGTTGAAACAAACCCTGACATAGAGGATGGTTGTCTAGCATCACTTTGCTCATTTACTCCATTATCTGAGGATGAGGTGTTCAAATTGATTGTATCTTTGTCCAGTGCAACTTGTGATAATGATCCAATACCAACTTCCCTTGTTAAAGAGTGTCTCGGTGTGATGTTGCCAACTGTCACTAGAATTGTGAATTTATCATTGGAGTGTGGTGAATTTCCATCGGCGTTAAAGTCTGCAAGAGTAGGTCCACTTCTTAAAAAGTCCACTCTTGATCCAGAGCAGTTTAAGAGCTACCACCCTGTGTCAAATCTACCTTTTCTCTCCCAGGTTGAGAAAGCTGTGGCTTTTCACCTGAACTCATATATGCATGGCAATGGACTCAATGAAAAATATCAGTCTGCATATAAACAACTTCATAGTACAGAGACTGCCTTGGTATGTGTGGCTAATGATATACTCCGTTGTGTTGATGAGAAGAAAGCAGTCTTGCTGGTGCTGCTTGATTTATCAGCAGCTTTTGACGCTGTTGACCACAATGTTTTGTTAGAACGTATGTTCAAGCGATTCAGAATTCAGGACATGTCTTTGTCTTGGTTCCGATCGTATTTGAGTGATAGAAGTCAGGCGGTTCAGATTGATGGGTGTGTTTCCAAGATTATGTGGTTGCTTTGGGGTGTCCCACACGGGTCAGTATTGGGTCCACTTGTGTTCTCAATGTACTCAGGACCTATTTGTGACATTGCACGCAAACATGGTATCAAAATACACACATATGCGGATGACACACAGTTGTATTTGTCATTTGATGTATCTGATGACATGTCTGAATGCATGTGTTAGTGAAATTAGAGTGGATGAGGAAAAATATCCTCAAACTCACTGATGAGAAAGCTGAAGTTTTAGTCATCTCCACTCCCTACTTCACTGATAGGCTACATGAAACCCATCTCAGAATTGGTGATGCTAGTGTACAAGCTAGTGAGTCAGCCCGTAACCTTGGTGTGATCTTTGACAATACTCTTGATATGTCTAATCACATCAGGACGGTGTGTAGGGCATCATTTATGCAGCTGAGACATCTCAGATCCATCAAGGATGCCCTGAGACGTGACTCATTAGAGAAGGTTACTCATGCTTTCATTGGTTCACGCCTGGATTATTGTAATGCTCTCTTGTATGGTCTGCCTCTGTCAAGTATCTCAAAACCGCAACGTATACAGAATGTGGCTGCCAGGTTGTTGACGGGTACAAAGAAATTTGATCACATCACTCCTGTGATGAAATCATTACACTGGCTCACTGTGGAGAAGAGAACTGATTTCAAGGTGCTGCTTCTTGTATATCGTGCCTTGCATGATCAGGCTCCAGAATGAGAGATATCCTCCAGGAGAGAACAAATGTTCGAACACTCCGCTCAGTTAGCAGTTCCTCGGAGCAGACTCAAAGGCTTTGGGGATCGTGCTTTTAGTATTGCTGCCCCGAGACTGTGGAATGCTCTGCCAGGATATATCACAGATTGTAAATCTGTTGGTGCTTTTAAAAAAGGTCTTAAGACACATTTGTTTAAATCTGCTTTTAACGAGGTGAAATTTATTTTCCTGTATATTTGTTTGTTATGTAAAGCGCTTGAGAACGGCTTGCTGGATTGGGCGCTATATAAATGTTTTATTATTATTATTATTATTATTATTATTATCATTACATCCAAAAGCTTTGTGTCAATAACTTTGCCGACTTGTGGCCAGAAGGCCAGTGTGCCGATGTGAAGTGAATGAAATGTTCTCATGAATAACATATTTCACCATCAACAAACCTCCAGCAAACTTCCGTGCGCCATGTTGTCACAAACACAAACCCGGCCAAGACCTGTTTATATGCAGGACGGTAGAGCGCTCGCTTCCGAAGCGGGAGGTCATGAATTCAATGCCTGGCCGAGTGAAACCAAGGAGTTAGAAAATTAACAATGCACGTCGGTACCTGTAGGACTTCAGATGTTGCCAGGATCTAAAACCCCAGGCAATCAGTGACCGTTTTAAAATCTATGGATGTAGCTCTGCATCTTTGACTTAGCACAGAGCTGATAGATTTAACGAGATTGATGTAATAAATACTTAAACCTGCATAGCCTGAGCAAATAATCAAAATCAACCTATTTGCCTAGATTCGATCCTACCTATCTGAAGTGGAGCCTGCAGGCGAGTTTGAGCCTTTGCAGGTCACTTGGCTACGCGGGCTAACAAGACTTCATATCTGCTGAGAAAGGTTTATTAGCTAGGAGATGCACCACAGGCTCCTTGGTGACTCTCCTAGCGAGGGGACAGGTTCGGGCCACTTCCCTCGAACGGGTCGGACATGTTTGAACGCCTTCTCCATGTTAGGGGTATTTTTAAAAGCATTTTTGATGTAATTTTCGAATAATGATGGTATTCTGAAATGAGTAGAGTTACAGGGGTTACCCCTGCACGTATCGGCACACTCATGACATGTGGATATTTAATAACTGATAATAAAGCTGTGTGCTCTTAATGATGGTGTTCTGACACGAGTAGAGTTACGGGGGTTACCCCCGCATGTATCGACACACTCGTGACATGTGGATATTTAATAACTGATAATAAAGCTGTGTGCTCTTAATGATGGTGTTCTGACACGAGTAGAGTTACGGGGGTTACCCCCGCAAGTATCGACACACTCGTGACATGTGGATATTTAATAACTGATAATAAAGCTGTGTGCTCTTAATGATGGTGTTCTGACACGAGTAGAGTTACAGGGGTTACCCCCGCATGTATCGACACACTCATGACATGTGGATATTTAATAACTGATAATAATGCTGTGTGCTCTTAATGATGGTATTCTGACACGAGTAGAGTTACAGGGGTTACCCCCGCATGTATCGACACACTCGTGACATGTGGATATTTAATAACTGATAATAAAGCTGTGTGCTCTTAATGATGGTATTCTGACACGAGTAGAGTTACGGGGGTTACCCCCGCATGTATCGACACACTCGTGACATGTGGATATTTAATAACTGATAATAAAGCTGTGTGCTCTTAATGATGGTATTCTGACACGAGTAGAGTTACAGGGGTTACCCCCGCATGTATCGACACACTCATGACATGTGGATATTTAATAACTGATAATAATGCTGTGTGCTCTTAATGATGGTATTCTGACACGAGTAGAGTTACAGGGGTTACCCCCGCATGTATCGACACACTCGTGACATGTGGATATTTAATAACTGATAATAAAGCTGTGTGCTCTTAATGATGGTATTCTGACATGAGTAGAGTTACGGGGGTTACCCCCGCATGTATCGACACACTCGTGACATGTGGATATTTAATAACTGATAATAATGCTGTGTGCTCTTAATGATGGTATTCTGACACGAGTAGAGTTACGGGGGTTACCCCCGCATGTATCGACACACTCGTGACATGTGGATATTTAATAACTGATAATAAAGCTGTGTGCTCTTAATGATGGTATTCTGACACGAGTAGAGTTACGGGGGTTACCCCCGCATGTATCGACACACTCGTGACATGTGGATATTTAATAACTGATAATAAAGCTGTGTGCTCTTAATGATGGTATTCTGACACGAGTAGAGTTACGGGGGTTACCCCCGCATGTATCGACACACTCGTGACATGTGGATATTTAATAACTGATAATAAAGCTGTGTGCTCTTAATGATGGTATTCGACACGAGTAGAGTTACGGGGGTTACCCCCGCATGTACGACACACTCGTGACATGTGGATATTTATAACTGATAATAATCTGTGTGCTCTTAATGATGGTATTCTGACACGAGTAGAGTTACGGGGGTTACCCCCGCATGTATCGGCACACTCGTGACATGTGGATATTTAATAACTGATAATAAAGCTGTGTGCTCTTAATGATGGTATTCTGACACGAGTAGAGTTACGGGGGTTACCCCCGCATGTATCGACACACTCGTGACATGTGGATATTTAATAACTGATAATAATGCTGTGTGCTCTTAATGATGGTATTCTGACACGAGTAGAGTTACGGGGGTTACCCCCGCATGTATCGACACACTCGTGACATGTGGATATTTAATAACTGATAATAATGCTGTGTGCTCTTAATGATGGTATTCTGACACGAGTAGAGTTACAGGGGTTACCCCCGCATGTATCGGCACACTCGTGACATGTGGATATTTAATAACTGATAATAAAGCTGTGTGCTCTTAATGATGGTATTCTGACACGAGTAGAGTTACAGGGGTTACCCCCGCATGTATCGACACACTCGTGACATGTGGATATTTAATAACTGATAATAAAGCTGTGTGCTCTTAATGATGGTATTCTGACACGAGTAGAGTTACGGGGGTTACCCCCGCATGTATCGGCACACTCGTGACATGTGGATATTTAATAACTGATAATAAAGCTGTGTGCTCTTAATGATGGTATTCTGACACGAGTAGAGTTACAGGGGTTACCCCCGCATGTATCGACACACTCGTGACATGTGGATATTTAATAACTGATAATAAAGCTGTGTGCTCTTAATGATGGTGTTCTGACACGAGTAGAGTTACAGGGGTTACCCCCGCATGTATCGACACACTCATGACATGTGGATATTTAATAACTGATAATAAAGCTGTGTGCTCTTAATGATGGTGTTCTGACACGAGTAGAGTTACGGGGGTTACCCCCGCATGTATCGACACACTCATGACATGTGGATATTTAATAACTGATAATAAAGCTGTGCGCTCTTAATGATGGTGTTCTGACATGAGTAGAGTTACAGGGGTTACCCCCGCATGTATCGACACACTCATGACATGTGAATATTTAATAACTGATAATAATGCTGTGTGCTCTTAATGATGGTATTCTGACACGAGTAGAGTTACGGCGGTTACCCCCGCATGTATCGACACACTCGTGACATGTGGATATTTAATAACTGATAATAAAGCTGTGTGCTCTTAATGATGGTATTCTGACACGAGTAGAGTTACAGGGGTTACCCCCGCATGTATCGACACACTCGTGACATGTGGATATTTAATAACTGATAATAAAGATGTGTCTCTTGACTCCAAACCTGACGGCTTCGTTGCTTTTCTTTACCAGTCAAATCAACTCCCTCAATAACCACACAAGCGTGAACATCTTAGCCATCAGCTAAAGGGACAACGTTTAGCTTTGGTTGGTTCACTGTTGGAGTTTTGTGTTGCCAGGACGTAAAACTCCAACAATCAAACAACCAAAGCTAAAAGTCTTTGCCTTAGGTTCAGTAATATGCCGCAGTGTCGATAACTAAATAGAGGCAAGAAGTTGGTTGGTTGGTTTTTGGAGTTTTACGTCCTGGCAACATCTAAGGTCATATCAGGACGGGTACCAATTTGTGACTGCGTACCCATGACGACTTTATAGTGCTGCCCAACTGGGAGACCAGGCCACCACCACAGTACCATGACCTGATATCCCACTCAGTCACATCATCCTGACACTGAGCCAACCAGTCCTTGCCCTATCCTAATAATGCCTAGTTAGGAACCGACAAGTATAAATTTTTAAGTCATTGGTTTGACCTGATCATGGTTTGAACCCGTGGGTTCGAATCCCATGGTCTACCAAAACGGGAGACGGAGCTCATCCCGTCTGGTTAGGCGAGAAGTAACCCGGTGGCACGGCTACCACTACACAGCAATACAGGAATATTAGTAACCACACCCAGACTCGACACACATGGAAGGTCGTTGTAAAGTAATGCACCAGGATTACCCCAAATACTAACAAAAATGGTGGTCGTCCTTTTGAAAAAAAAAGTCATGGTCGTGCAGGCGGTTTTTATTTTAATTTAATATTTTTGAAATGGACGTAATATGTAACCAGACGCGATGGCTGAATGAGTTGAGCGTCCGCCTCCCTTTCCGGTAGGTCGTGGGATTCTAACTCCTGGGTTCGAACTCCGGCCGAGTCAAACCAATGACATAACAATTGATACAAAAGTTGAATTTATGCTAGCCTGACGCTATTTAACAGTTTAAAGGGACCAGATATAGGTCGCTGAGACACTACCCAAGCATCAAAAACTCTCCAAACATACCTTTGCTTATTTTGTTCAGTTCATGCCACTGAACATGTGGGAGGAGAGTTGAGGTCTGTGATGTATGAATGCAAGGACTGGTTAGCTCAGTGTCAGGATAATGTGACTGAGTTGTTGCTAGGACGTAAAACAACCTGTAGTAAGTGCCAGTCCATGTGTTTCTTTCCGCTACTACAAGCCACACGCCGCCTTCTGGGATCAGTTCTGTTCTCGCACTCAGGATCTCTTCCGCAGTTTGGTACGAGTTGTTCAAGTATACAACCAAGTGTGCATATTAAAGCTGCATAGTCCGATGAAGCATCAACTGTTCAAAACCAAAACAATTATCTAGAATTTATTCTACATATCAAATTTATTCTACATATCAGAACTTTTGCATGCTTGTCAAAACTAATTTTGCATGTTTGTGCTTCAAAGATCTCAAAACTTAACCACTTAAAATCAAAGTTACTTCAAACTAAATTAAGGTAGATTATAACAATCAATTTAAAATATTGATCTCAGAAAAATGACAGAGTCAAAACCATCGGAACATACAACTTTAAGGGACATTTTTAAAATGGTGAATATTTGAACGTTAAAATGAAATTATAGAGCGATGCATTCAAGTACACCATGGTAATACATAATAATATCAGGCATGTGATTTCTCTGGTTTTAATTGGAATTCCATGTTTTTTTTCTGGCTGCCGAAAGCAGAATTCCATTTCCTTTTAAATTCCATTTTTTTCCTGGCTGCCGAAACACCTCTGAAATACACTATTTGCATCTCTCTCACAACTCAGTGGGATGCTGTGTGTCCCCATGGTAACCTAACAATTTCAGGTTGTTTCCCCTGCACAAATATCATGCTGTCGGTCACGATGCGACAAAGACTGCTTTCATTACTTGACTGCCGCTCTCCATTTAGCTATCTGCTGTGAGAGTGATGTCCATGAGTCGGTCTTAATGTCTCTCAGCTTCAGGCTTCTCTTGATGGTCATTTCATGAAAGCTGCCTGCAAAAGTGTTGAGAAGTGCTGCTGGCTTTTGCAAGTTACCAGCAGCACTCTCTCGGGGAGCAAATAGAGGTTTCACACCGGCAGGAACATCTCCAGACAGGCGCAAAACTATTTGTCCCTGCAGTGGCTGGTCGGGAGACGTTGGGAGTTCCATACATCAACCGCCCTTAATGCTACCACAGTGACATGGTTTTCTGTTTAGGGTTTGCTCCCCTAGCCTTCGGTTCTGTCAAGAACCTGAACCACAAGGCAGTGGTTTACAACTCTGCAGGGCAGGGGCGTCAAACTCCCTGAGGTATTGCTATACCTGCAATACCTGCACAAATATACTAAACTAGCGGTGTGATCAAATAATAGTAAACCATGTACGCTCATGCCACAGGGCAGCTCCGTAATGCCTGAGATTACAAATATATATTTAAATTAATATTTTTTTAAAAGATCTTTGATGTCGTTTTATTCCAATATCGTTTTGTTCCATCTACGTACCACCAGAAAATCCCAAACTGGGCACCTTTGCACTTTTTGTCCAATTATTAGGGCTTGACTGTAAAATGGATGCAGAATGCAGGCATGTCAAACAGTACATCAACACTAGTGAGTTGTCCTCAGCTCTTCCAAAGTACTAATTGTTAGGACGCTCACCCCCTGAATGGTAGAGATGTGGGTTCGAGTCCCACTCTAGGCACTGTTGGTGTTTGTCGCCCCTGAAGACAGTAAGACAAAACCCTCAAACCCAGTGTTGTCTTAAATGCAAGCTCTCCCTTGAAGCAGACGCTCAGGGCCGGCTTCACTCCCCGACACCGTGCATGCACACTGCGCTGCTCCTAGTCTTCCGGTTCCTGGACGCGCATGCGCTGCGCAGTCGCGCTGGTTTGCCGGATGTGGCGCGATGCAAGTCGGGAACCAGCGCTGTGGCGAGAGGTTCACCTGCAAGGGGCAGGCGTCGATTCCAGGGTAACTGCCTCTTCTTACATTATGTTGTGTGAGTCTTTGGAACTGAGTCACGTGGTCACTGTGAGATATATATATATATATATATATTTGGTACATCCTGATTAAGTAGGGGAAATGTTAATCGCGGACAATTGGTCTTCCTGGTTCCACTGCTCCTTTCCCTATCCTAGTAATGCAGAGTGCCAGGCTAGGTAGCAACAATATTAATTTTAAAGTCATTGTATAGCATTACTGTCGACTCGGCCGCTCAGAGCCCCAGAGAATACCATAAAACTCTTCCCCTTCATATCACCTGTGATGCCTCCCTTAATCAATCTCATCAACAAACTCATAAGGAAGAAAGGAAGACAAGTCACAAAGATTGACAGTGAAGATGTTGTGCTTTAATGGCATCAACTCCTTTTCACCTACGAGTGACCTATCCCCCTGACCCCTTACCCGTTGCCCACAGTCTCATTACCTCTCTTGTATCTACTAGTCAGTGCCTACAGCCCATTGAACCGGAGTCTCCTGGTTGTTGCACACAGCTCAATTTGGATAGATGAATTTTAGTCGTATCAGACAGAGTGTCTGGGGTCCTGCTCTAGAGTAGGTCTGCCTCACTCAAGAGCCAGGAGTAGAGTGATCTCTCCAGTGTGTCTGGAGAAGTTTCTTGAATAATTAATTAGAATGAGACTAGTGTGGTCAGGATAGGTCAAGGGAGTCAGGTGACTGGACCTCCCACAGCCAGCCAATCAGACACCCCCCTACAGACTGGTCAGTGCAATGCCCTAATATGGGGAGTTGCCACCCAACCCAGCCTGCAGGGTGTGGCCCTAAGGAATGTGGAATGGCTGGTGTGCTTGGCCATCGTCTCAGCAGGTTTGAACTCGTCCCAGCAGGTTTGAACTCGTCCCAGCAGCTTTGAACTCATAACCGCAGGTTTGAACTCATAACCGCAGGTTTGAACTCGTCTCAGCAGGTTTGAACTCGTCCCCGCAGGGTTGAACTCGTCCCCGCAGGTTTGAACTCATCCCAGCAGGTTTGAACTCGTCCCAGCAGGTTTGAACTCATCTCAGCAGGTTTGAACTCGTCCCAGAAGGTTTGAACTTGTCTCAGCAGGATTGAACTCGTCTCAGAAGGTTTGAACTCGTCTGAGAAGGTTTGAACTTGTCTCAGCAGGTTTGAACTCGTCCCAGCAGGTTTGAACTCATCCCTGCAGGTTTGAACTCGTCCCAGCAGGCTTGAACTCGTCCGCGCAGGTTTGAACTCGCCGGAGCCCACATCCTGGCTCACCGGAAATAAACCTGCCTCTTTGCGTACCCGCGAGAACTCAGTGAGCCAGACTAAAACCTTTATTATTATTAAATCATGTTTTCTTTCAGTTTTATTCACCTTGTTTATTTAAATGATATACACACAGATTGAGCAAAAAAGAATAATAGATTAGTTCGTTATTCCAACTGCGCATGCGCTGAAAACGCGTCAAAATCACGTGTGCAGTCAGCAGGGTTCACATGTAGGGCCAGGTAGTTCCGGTAGTTCTACAACCATACTTAGTAAATTACGCAAATTGGCCCAACCTTGCTTCACAATGAAAATCAAAAAGCCAGTGTGACTCAAAGCTGCATAGTCCGATGG
This sequence comes from Branchipolynoe longqiensis, assembly GCA_030323885.1. Taxonomy (NCBI): domain Eukaryota; kingdom Metazoa; phylum Annelida; class Polychaeta; order Phyllodocida; family Polynoidae; genus Branchipolynoe; species Branchipolynoe longqiensis. The sequence continues at coordinate 60,181,044 of CM059201.1, forward strand.
AAGCATAAAATTGTCAAAACCAAAACAATTACCCAGATTTGATGCTACTATCTAACGTAGATACTGGTGCACTTATTAAGTATGCATTGCTGCATAGGAAGGGATAGGAAGGCAATTTAATAAAAGCCTCTTATAGTAGGGTCAAAATATGAAATAAATGCGCAAACCCCAAAAGAATTCCCAGAAAATGGCTATTACTGCTGAAGCGTGAATTGTCAGAAGTGCTTGGGATGTTTTCACTTCGATTAGCTCCGAAGTTAGCTATTTATAATGAAAGCTACTTCAAAATGAATTATAGTAGATTATAATGATCAATCTAATGCACTTATCTCAGAAGATGGTTGAAACCCCAAACCATTGAACTATGCGGCTTTAACGTCCCGAGGCAAATAAGACAATTTTGACCAAAATACAATGACTGAGAAAGTGAACTGCTCACAGCTAGCGACAGACATTGGCCGCCATACCCGCACCCGGAACGATAACGAAGAAACCAAATGTCTTTGACGGAAGTACAACTTTGCTGACAGACTTCAGTGTTTTCGGGAAGAGTTTGGGGAACGTGACGTCATCGAGCATCTTGAGTGTCTTCCCGTTAAGTCTGACGAGTCTGGGAAAAGGCAAAGAAACATCGGTATAAGCTGAGTGGGTGATTGTTTGGGATTTGACATCTTGTAAGTCGGACGAGTCTGGGAAAAGTTAACAAAGAAGCATCGGTATCATAACCTGACTGGGTGATTGTTTGGGAATTGATGTCTTCCCATTAAGCCAGACGAGTCTGGGAAATGTTAACAAAGAAGCATCGGTATAACCTGACTGGGTGATTGTTTGGGAATTGATGTCTTCCCATTAAGCCAGACGAGTCTGGGAAATGTTAACAAAGAAGCATCGGTATAACCTGACGTGATTGTTTGGGAATTGATGTCTTCCCGTTAAGTCAGACGAGTCTGGGAAATGTTAACAAAGAAGCATCGGTATCATAACCTGACTGGGTGATTGTTTGGGAATTGATGTCTTCGCATTAAGCCAGACGAGCCTGGGGAAAATTAACCAAGAAGCATCGGTATAACCTGACGTGGTGATTGTTTGGGAATTGATGTCTTCCTGTTAAGCCAGACGAGTCTGGGGAAAATTAACCAAGAAACATCGGTAGAACCTGACGTGGTGATTGTTTGGGAATTGAAGTCTTTTTGTCTCACGAGTCTAGCCAAAAATGTACCATGAATACAGAAAGTTCCAAATACGGGCATTGCGAGTTGCTGTCCACTGGTCCCCGGTCAGTGACTAGGGTGTGACCTTGAGTGTGCACATCCAGCAGTGGAGGTCAAGGTCGCTCGCAGCCCCACTCCTCGTGACAGGCTTTATGCCTTATAAGGCATGGCCACCTAATCTTACCAAGTATTCATCACATGATTATCGGTATATCGAACAACACTCCCCTACACCAGTGAGGGTAGGTACATTGCACTTAGGGCCCTATTTGAACTGGGTCCCAGTATGTAGGGACTGGTCTGCCCAGTACCGTGAGCCAGAGGCCTACCCATGGCTTCTCTTAATACACCCATACACAGACGCCTGCTAACCAATGGCAAAATTAGGAGGCAAATACTCAATTAATTACACATACTCTTATGCACGAATGTCACTTTTCACTTATAACCAAACGCGGCTAAAAAAATGTACAAATAATGAAATGGTTTCGATCTAAAGCAAATAAAACCCACAAAAACCACAAGTCGAGCATCATAATATAAGTAAATGGGTCATTCTCAGAAACTGTGGGCCACATTTTTGGTTTCCATGTTACATTGTTAATGATTTTGCCTTCTTTTTTGGGGGTAGTAAGTCAAATAGTTATGGTTGCCTCTGTGTATTAATTGCACACGCAATGACATCTGTTTTGAATTTGTTGTGTGTGTTAAAATGGCATGGATATGTGTTAAAATGATGTCATGGATATGTGTTAAAATGATGTATGGATGTGTGTTAAAATGATGTCATGGATGTGATAAAATGATGTAATGGATATGTGCTAAAATGATGTTATGGATGTGTGTTAAAATCATGTCATGGATGTGTGTTAAAATGATGCCATGGATATGTGTTAAAATGATGTTATGGATGTGTGTTAAAATGATGTTATGGATGTGTGTTAAAATGATGTCATGGATGTGTTAAAATGATGTAATGGATATGTGTTAAAATGATGTTATGCGTGTGTTAAAATGATGTTATGGATGGGTGTTACAATGATGTCATGGATATGTGTTAAAATGATGTCATGGATGTGTTAAAATGATGTCATGGATGTGTGTTAAAATGATGTCGTGGATGTGTGTTAAAATGATCTTATGGATGTGTGTTAACATGATGTCAACTAACCAAGTGTAAGCACAAACCAAGTGTAAGCACAAACCAAGTGTAAGTACAGACGAAGTGTAAGTACAGACCAAGTGTAAGCACAAACCAAGTGTGAGCACAAACCAAGTGTAAGCACACACCAAGTGTAAGTACACACCAAGTGTAAGCACAAACCAAGTCTAAGCACAAACCAAGTGTAAGTACAAACCAAGTGTAAGTACAAACCAAGTGTAAGTACAAACCAAGTGTAAGCACAAACCAAGTGTAAGCACAAACCAAGTGTAAGCACAAACCAAGTGTAAGTACACACCAAGTGTAAGCATACACCAAGTGTAAGCATACACCAAGTGTAAGCATACACCAAGTGTAAGAACAAACCAAGTGTAAGTACACACCAAGTGTAAGCACAAACCAAGTGTAAGCACAAACCAAGTGTAAGTACAAACCAAGTGTAAGTACAGACCAAGTGTAAGCACAAACCAAGTGTAAGCACAAATCAAGTTTAAGAACAAACCAAGTGTAAGTACACACCAAGTGTAAGTACAAACCAAGTGTAAGCACAAACCAAGTGTAAGGATACACCAAGTGTAAGCATACACCAAGTGTAAGCACAAACCAAGTGTAAGTACACACCAAGTGTAAGTACAAAACAAGTGTAAGTACAAACCAAGTTTAGGTACAAACCAAGTGTAGGTACAACCAAGTGTAAGTATCTACAATCTACTTACGTTGACGTTAACTTGCCCTTTGTGTGCGGTGTCAACAAGTACTGGTCCATAGTCGCTGTCTCAAGGTCACCACTCAAGGTGAAGGTCACGTCTTCGTCCTTCAGGTTCATTCCATATAAGGTAATGGCTCCATGCGAGTAGTCGGTGCTGGATAAACCATTAAATCTGTACATTCCGTTAAAAGCATAAAATTGTCAAAACGAACACACCTAGATTTGAACCTGTACATCCACCTTAGATACTGATGCACTTATTAAACATTTGTTGCTGCATAGAAGGGAATACTGAGTCAGTTTCCTAGAACTGTCCCTGCTGAAGCCTGTAGTGTCCAGCATTTCAGTGTGCACACCGAAAACTAACCGCTTATAATAAAACTTACTCAAAGCTAAAATAAAATAATCAAATGATATATCTATATTAAAAATATGGTAGAAATTCAAAGTCTTTGGCTATTTACCTTCAACACAGATCAAAGACTGGCTAATGCGATTCACAGAGACTCGTCTAAACATTTGCCACAGAACATGACGGAGTTATATTTCAGGGACCAGCAACATTTGAGATCATAGCCAGAAGGCCCCAATTAGACCAAATAAAAAAAGAATTGTGATCGTCCTTTTGAAATAAAAATCAGGGTCGGGTGGGCGGTTTTTATTTTAATTTTTTACGTAGATGTAATACGTAACCAGATGCGATGGCCGAATGAGTTGAGCGTCCACCTCCCGTTCTGGTAGGTCATGGGATTCGAACTCCTGCATTCAAACTCTGGTCGAGTCAAACCAATGACTTCAAAATTGATACTTGTCGCTTCCTAGCCAGGCGCTCAACATTATTAGAATAGGGCAAGGACTGGTTGGCTCAGTGTTAGAATAATTCAAAACCAGACACAGATAATTACTTTTTTGGGCTAATAAATTTATTAATCAGGCTTAATAAATTTTCACACAGCCTTATATTTCTATCACTATAGAACATAAGTCATTGAAGCTCCTCTCAATAGTACAATGAGACTATTTACGTATTGAATGCCAACGATCCGTCATCGTCGATGGCCAGGTAGGGAATGGATTAGCCTTTGAATCTACTACCGGAAGTCAACTTCGATCGTAGCGACACATGCTACGATGGTATCTATGGTATTCATAATATCAAGCCCGTAGTCAGGGTTTTGAATTACGCATGTTACCAGCAACATGTACAATGTGACTGAGTGGGATATCAGGTCATGGTGCTGGTGGCCTAGCCTCCCAGTGGGGCAGCACTATAAAGTTGCCATGAATGTGCACTGTCACAAGTCTGTAGGTACCGGTCCTGATATGACTTCAGATGTTGCCAGGATGTAAAACTCCAACAACCAACCAACCACACATGGCTAGTGGTGTAATGTGACTTTAATCGTGTGGCAGTGTTCATACCTGCGGGTGTTGGTGCAGTGTGCGTAGAGCCGGGTCGTCTCCGGGTCCCTCCCTGCTGAAACCCGCAGAACCTTCCGTCCAACAAGCCGCTTGAACAGCAGTGACAGCCAGTAGTCCTACGTGCAAGGAACCCATTTACTTGTTTGTTTGTTTAACGACCCCCGAGCACAAAAAGTAAACATTGGCTATTGGGGGTCATACAATGGTTAAACATATCTGACTAAAATTTAAAAAAAATTAGATTTCAAGTAAAATAGAGTACAGAAATGTATGCCAAAGAGCATACAGCTGGGGTAAAATCTCAAGTGGTTTTGCTGCCACACATCCCACAATGCACCGCATGGCTCGAAGTACGAAGCCGTCTATTGTCAATGATAGCCATGGAAAACTCTGTCTGATGGTGGTGGAAACAGAAATAAAGTCTACTGGGTTGGAATTTCACACACAGTGGTTGTTAACACTAACAGGTAGATATAGGACTTCTACCTGTGCACTGGGACAGCTTGTCACACACAGTGGTTGTAACACAGGTAGATATAGGACTTCTACCTGTACACTGGGACAGCTTGTCACACACAGTGGTTGCTACACAGGTAGATATAGCACTTCTACCTGTGCACTGGGACAGCTTGTCACACACAGTGGTTGTAACACAGGTAGATATAGGACTTCTACCTGTGCACTGGGACAGCTTGTCACACACAGTGGTTGTTACACAGGTAGATATAGGACTTCTACCTGTGCACTGGGACAGTTTGTCACACACAGTGGTTGTTACACAGGTAGATATAAGACTTCTACCCATGCACTGGGACAGCTTGTCACACACAGTGATTGTTACACAGGTAGATATAGGACTTCTACCCATGCACTGGGACAGCTTGTCACACACAGTGGTTGTTACACAGGTAGATATAGGACTTCTACCTGTACACTGGACAGCTTTCTCGACGACTGTGAATTGTGTACAGAGGTAGATATAGACTTCTACCAATGCACTTGGACAGCTTGTCACACACGTGGTTGTTACACAGGTATATAATACTTCTACCCGTGCACTGGGACTGCTTGTCACACACAGTGATGTGTTACACATGTAATATAGACTCTACCCATGTACTGGACAGCTTGTCACTCACACGTGTTGTTACACAGTAATATAGGACTTCTACCTGTGCACTGGGACAGCTTGTCACACACAGTGGTTGTTACACAGGTAGATATAGGACTTCTACCCGTGCACTGGGACAGCTTGTCACACACCGTGGTTGTTACACAGGTAGATATAAGACTTCTACCCATGTACTGGGACAGCTTGTCACACACAGTGGTTGTTACACAGGTAGATATAGGACTTCTACCTGTGCACTGGGACAGCTTGTCACACACAGTGGTTGTTACACAGGTAGATATAGGACTTCTACCTGTGCACTGGGACAGCTTGTCACACACAGTGGTTGTTACACAGGTAGATATAGGACTTCTACCCGTACACCCTGACAGCTTATCACACACAGTGGTTGTTACACAGGTAGATATAGGACTTCTACCTGTACACTGGGGCAGCTTGTCACACACAGTGGTTGTTACACAGGTAGATATAGGACTTCTACCTGTGCATTGGGACAGCTTGTCACACACAGTGGTTGTTACACAGTTAGATATAGGACTTCTACCTGTTCACTGGGACAGCTTGTCACACACAGTGGTTGTTACACAGGTAGATATAGGACTTCTACCTGTGCACTGGGACAGCTTGTCACACACAATGGTTGTTACACTGGTAGGTATAGGACTTCTACCTGTGCACTGGGACAGCTTGTCACACACAGTGGTTGTTACACAGGTAGATATATGACTTCTACCCGTGCACTGGGACAGCTTGTCACACACAGTGGTTGTTACACAGGTAGATATAGGACTTCTACCTGTGCACTGGGACAGCTTGTCACACACAGTGGTTCTTACACAGGTAGATATAGGACTTCTACCCATGTACTGGGACAGCTTGTCACACACAGTGGTTGTTACACAGGTAGATACAGGACTTCTACCTGTGCACTGGGACAGCTTGTCACACACAGTGATTGTTACACAGGTAGATATAGGACTTCTACCCGTGCACTGGGACAGCTTGTCACACACAGTTGTTCTAACACAGGTAGATATAGGACTTCTACCTGTGCACTGGGACAGCTTGTCTCACACAGTGGTTGATACACAGGTAGATATAGGAATTCTACCTGTGCACTGGGACAGCTTGTAACACACAGTGGTTGTTACACAGGTAGATATAGGACTTCTACCCATGCACTGGGACAACTTGTCACACACAGTGGTTGTTACACAGGTAGATATAGGACTTCTACCCATGTACTGGGACAGCTTGTCACACACAGTGGTTGTTACACAGGTAGATATAGGACTTCTACCCGTGTACTGGGACAGCTTGCCACACACACTGGTTGTTACACAGGTAGATATAGGACTTCTACCTGTGCACTGGGACAGCTTGTCACACGCAGTGGTTGTTACACAGGTAGATATAGGACTTCTACCCATGCACTGGGACAGCTTGTCACACACAGTGGTTGTTACACAGGTAGATATAGGACTTTTACCCGTGTACTGGGACAGCTTGTCACACACAATGGTTGTTACACTGGTAGGTGTAGGACTTCTACCTGTGCACTGGGACAGCTTGTCACACACACTGGTTGTTACACAGGTAGATATAGGACTTCTACCCAAGCACTGGGACAGCTTGTCACACACAGTGGTTGTTACACAGGTAGATATAGGACTTCCACCCATGCACTGGGACAGCTTGTCACACACAGTGGTTGTTACACAGGTAGATATAGGACTTCTACCCGTGCACTGGAACAGCTTGTCACACACAGTGGTTGTTACACTGGTAGATATAGCACTTCTACATGTGCACTGGGACAGCTTGTCACACACAGTGGTTGTTACACTGGTAGATATAGGACTTCTACCTGTACACTGGGACAGCTTGTCACACACAGTGGTTGTTACCCTGGTAGATATAGGACTTCTACCCGCGCACTGGGACAGGTTGTCACACACAGTGGTTGTTACACAGGTAGATATAGGACTTCTACCTGTACACTGGAACTGCAACATTACACACGATTGTTTTGTTACAACGTAATATAGGCTTCCTACCCGAGTGCACTGGTCAGCGTGTCACACACATTGGTTGTGTACACGCCAGATTAGGTCTTCTAAACCTTGCACTGACAGCTTGTCTCTCACAGTGGTTTGTTACAACCAGCTAGAATAGGACTTCCTCCCTGCTCTGGGACAGCTTGTCACACACAGTGTAGTTACACAGGCCTGAAGGAACTTCTCCAGTTGCACCTGCAAAGACAGGAACAGAATGCAATTCAGACAAGGTAGATATAGGACTCTACCACTTCTACCTGTGCACTGGGATAGCTTGTCACACACAGTGGTTGTTACACAGGTAGATATAGGACTTCTACCTGCGCACTGGGACAGCTTGTCACACACAGTGGTTGTTATGCTGGTAGATATAGGACTTCTACCTGTGCGCTGGGACAGCTTTTCACACACAGTGGTTGTTACACAGCTAGATATAGGACTTCTACCCGTGCAGTGGGACAGCTTGTCACACACAATGATTGTTACACTGGTAGATATATAGGACTTCTACCCGTGCACTGGGACAGCTTGTCACACACAGTGGTTGTTATACAGGTAGATATAGGACTTCTAAGGTGGTACTCACGGGGCGGGGTTGCAGAGCATCATCGACGAGTGCATAGTGTCCACGGAAGAAGGTCTGCCTCATCACCGTGTCCACCCCTCCTAACGCTGCTAGCCCCAGTTTGTCCAACCACCTGAGACCAGAAATAAAAAAGTATTAAATGAAAAAATGGTCAATCACTGGAGTTGAAGAACCACATTTAGATCATTCACAAATGAATTTGACAACTGGCAGTGAGTCGCTATTAAGTGCCTGTCACAGTATCCCGGATTGAGCAACTGACAGAATTGTCTAGTCCGGTCGTGATAAGTATCAAAATGTATTAAAATGTGTCAAAGTCTTGCGACATCGGGTCTACGAACGGACATGAAACGGATATGAACAGATAGCCAACAGACGAAGCGAAATCAAACCGGACAAGAAATATAGACTTCAATCCGGCGGCATCCGTTCCTAGTTTTGTGCATGTTCAAAACTTGTAAGGACACAAACCAGACATTGTTTGTTTCCTGTCCTTTCCCCCCAATCTGGTGAGGTGTGACAGGGCCTTTAGATTTTTCTGAATCAGCATGCTTATAAATGTTGACAATTCCATCTCATAACCCAATAAACTGTTTTGAACTTGACTATTTATGTGAATAACTGCTGCCATTAACTATCTCTAAGTCAAGGTAGCGTGGTGAATGGTACTTGATGAATGGTACAATGTGAGTGCATACATGATAAATGGGTGCATGCTAAATGGTACATGCTGAATGGTACATGGCAAAGGGTGTGATGAATGGTACATGGTGAGTGGGTGCATGTTGAATGACACACGATGAATGGTGTATGGTAAAGGGTGCTTGATGAATGGTACAATGTGAATTGATACATGGTAAATGGATGCATGCTGAATGCTACATGGTGAATGGTACATGGTAAATGGTGAAATGGAAGATAGTGAATGGTACATGGTGAAAGGTGCAATGGAAGATAGTGAATGGTACATGGTGAAAGGTACATGGTGAATGGTGCAATGGAAGATAGTGAATGGTACATGGTGAAAGGTGCAATGGAAGATAGTGAATGGTACATGGTGAAAGGTACATGGTGAATGGTGCAATGGAAGATAGTGAATGGTACATGGTACATGGTGAAAGGTACATGGTGAAAGGTACATGGTGGATGGTGAAATGGAAGATAGTGAATGGTACATGGTGAAAGGTACATGGTGAATGGTGCAATGGGTAGTGAATGGTAGGTACATGGTGAAAGGTGCAATGGAAGATAGTGAATGGTACATGGTGAAAGGTACATGGTGAATGGTGCAATGGAAGATAGTGAATGGTACAAGGTACATGGTGAAAGGTACATGGTGAAAGGTACATGGTGGATGGTACATGGTGGATGGTGAAATGGAAGATAGTGAATGGTACATGGTGAAAGGTACATGGTGAATGGTGCAATGGAAGATAGTGAATGGTGAAAGGTACATGGTGAAAGGTACATGGTGAAAGGTACATGGTGAAAGGTACATGGTGAAAGGTACATGGTGGATGGTACATGGTGGATGGTGAAATGGAAGATAGTGAATGGTACATGGTGAAAGGTACAAGGTGAAAGGTACATGGTGGGTGGTGCAATGGAAGATAGTGAATGGTACATGGTGAAAGGTACATGGTGAATGGTACATGGTGAAAGGCACATGGTGAATGATGAATGGTGCATGATGAATGGCACAGCGATGAATGGCACAGCGATGAATGGGACAACGGTAAATGGTACACGGTGAATGGGTGCTGCACTCACATGAAGCCGGCCACGTATGTGTCGGAGAGTCCCTTGGCTCCTCCTCCCCAGGCTGAACTCGTCTCACTCAGCCACACCGGCTTTCCCGCAGTGTGGGCAACGCGCAGTGCCCTGTCACGTGACAATTATTACACACAGGACTTGGACACAGCGGCTTATCAATGGCACAAGTACCATATGCACGGTCCGTACACATTTGAAGATATGGAATTCAAGGCTATTTAAACAAATTCAAGGCTTTTCACGGCAGTTTTTGATAGAAATTCAAGACTATTTTCATTTGGATTTCAGGGGGGGGGGAAGCAGAGGCGAATTGCGATTTTGGACTAATTCACTTAGTATTCCCTCATCAAATGCCTAACTCCGTCCTGATATGACCTTACATGATCAAATCTTACGGATCAAATCTAGATTAGTGCTTTGTTGAGACAATTGTTTGTTGTTGTTTTACATCCTAGCAACATCTAAGGTCATATCAGGACGGGTACCGATTTGTGACAGTGCGCCCTCATGGCGACTTTATAGTGCTGCCCCCCCACACCATGACCTGATATTCCACTCAGTAACATTATCCTGACACTGAGCCAACCGTCTTGCCTATTCTATAATGCGATGCCTGCTAGGAGTGACAAGTATAATTTGTATCATCGGTTTCTGACGGGTTCGAACCCACGTCCTTTTACACATGAGAGACGGACGCTCTAACTGATTCGGCCATCCCGTCTGGTGTGTTGAGACAAAGTGATGCTTTAATGGCGGAGTGCAGCTTTAAAGAGAGGGTTTACTCCGACTGGGCTCCTGTATTTGCCGTATAAGTCTGTCTCACCGGCGCAGATTGCTCAGCTGCACCTTCAGCAGGTCCAGCACTTGCGGGTCGGTGAAGTTGGCCAGCACGGCCGTGCGTCCGTTCACGTAATACTGGTGCCACGTGACCGCATCCACAACCTGAAAGTGGCAGGCTGTCACAAGACTACATCTACAACCTGAAAGTGGCAGGCTGTCACAAGACTATATCTACAACCTGAAAGTGGTAGGCTGTCACATGATGGCATCCACAACCTGAAAGTGGCAGGCTGTCACAAGACTACATCTACAACCTGAAAGTGGTAGGCTGTCACAAGACTACATCTACAACCTGAAAGTGGCAGGCTGTCACAAGACTATATCTACAACCTGAAAGTGGTAGGCTGTCACATGATGGCATCCACAACCTGAAAGTGGCAGGCTGTCACAT
>CM059201.1:60192824-60243117 GCA_030323885.1 Branchipolynoe longqiensis
GAAAGCAAGGCCGGCTCGACGGCACAGCGAGGCGCCACGAGCCTCGCAACGAGCAGCCGCCGTACCAGCACGGGGGGCACTAACAATCCGTCAACTGTCATTATTGGATGGAGTTTTACGTCCTGGCAACATCTAAGATCATATCAGGACGGGTACCGACTTGTGACAGTACGCACTCATGGTGCCTTTATAGCATAGTCCCACTAGGAGACCAGGTCACCAGCACCATGACCTGATATCCCACTCAGTCACATTATCCTGACACTGAACACGCCAGACAGTCAGGACAGGTACCCACTTGTGACAGTACACACTCATGGTGACTTCATAGTGCTGTCCCACTGGGAAATCAGGCCACTGGCACCATGACCGGATATCCCACTGAGTCACATTATCCTGACACTGAGCTAACCAGCCCATGCCTTATCCTATTAATGCCGAGCGCCAGGCTAGGTAGCGACAAGTATAAATTTGATTGTTATTGGTTTGACTTGACTAGGAATTGCACTCCCGACCTTCTGCATGGGAATCCTGCGCTCTACCGATTCGGCCACTGCGTCTGATCAGTCCATTAACAGTCCATTACAGTAACAGTTAACTGCAGTATACAAACAGTTCGCTAACAGTGGCCCAACAATTCACTAATATTTCACTAACAGTTCACTGACGGTTCACTGAGGGCTGTTGGTAAACTGTTAGTAAAGTATTCTTGCAGGGGCCGTAGATTCGGGGCTAGCGCCTGTGACGTCATGTCATCAGTTCCCAGCTTGATAATAACGCATAAAGCTAAGGACAGACAGGACGCGTGCGTCGCGCGGGCGTCAAGTACAAGCGGGCGTCATGCGGTTCTCCCGCGCAAATAGCGAACACACTGGATGCGTCTGCCACGCGTCTGAAAGGCAAATAATCCCACGCACATAACACACTGTGTGTTACACACACATAGCACACTGTGTGTTACACACATAACATGCTGTGTGGTACACACACATAGCACACTGTGTGTTACACACATAGCACACTGTGTGTTACACACATAACACACTGTGTGGTACACACACTGTGTTACACACACATAACACACTGTGTGTTACACACATAACACACTGTGTGTTACACACATAACACACTGTGTGTTACACACATAACACACTGTGTGTTACACACATAACACACTGTGTGTTACACACACATAACACACTGTGTGTTACACACATAACACACTGTGTGTTACACACATAACACACTGTGTGTTACACACATAGCACACTGTGTGGTACACCCACATAACACATTGTGTGGTACACACACATAACACAATGTGTGGAACACCCATAACACACTGTGTGTTACACCCACATAACACACTGTGTGCTACACACATAACACACTGTGTGTTACACACATAAGACACTGTGTGGTACTCACACATAACACACTGTATGGTACACAAAAAACTCACTGTGTGGTACACACACTGTGTGGTACACACATATAACACACTGTGTGTTACACACACATAACACACTGTGTTACACACATAACACACTGTGTGTTACACACATAACACACTGTGTGTTACACACATAACACACTGTGTGTTACACACATAACACACTGTGTGGTACACACATAACACACTGTGTGGTACACACATAACACACTGTGTGTTACACACATAACACACTGTGTGTTACACAGACAACACACTGTGTGTTACACACACATAGCACACTGTGTGGTACACACACATAACACAATGTGTGGTACACAAACATAACACACTGTGTGTTACACACACATAACACACTGTGTTACACACATAACACACTGTGTGTTACACACATAACACACTGTGTGTTACACACATAACACACTGTGTGGTACACACATAACACACTGTGTGTTACACACATAACACACTGTGTGTTACACACACATAACACACTGTGTGTTACACACACATAACACACTGTGTGTTACACACATAACACACTGTGTGGTACACACACATAACACACTGTGTGGTACACACATAACACACTGTGTGGTACACACATAACACACTGTGTGGTACATGAACATAACACACTGTGTGTTACACACACATACCGCACTGTGTGTTACACACATAACACTGTGTGTTACACACATAACACACTGTGTGTTACACACATAACACACTGTGTGTTACACACATAGCACACTGTGTGTTACACACACATAACACACTGTGTGTTACACACATAACACACTGTGTGGTACACACATAACACACTGTGTGTTACACACATAACACACTGTGTGTTACACACATAACACACTGTGTGTTACACACACATAACACACTGTGTGGTCCACACACATAACACACTGTGTGTTACACACATAACACACTGTGTGTTACACACACATACACACTGTGTGTTACACACACATTAAACCACAGTGTGTTACTCACACTGTCTGGTACACCCACATAACACACTGTGTGTTACACACATACCAGACTGTGTGTTACACACATAACACACTGTGTGGTACACACATAGCACACTGTGTGTTACACACACATAACACACCGTGTGTTACACACACATAACGCACTGTGTGTTACACACATAACATGCTGTGTGGTACACACACATAGCACACTGTGTGGTACACACATAACACACTGTGTGGTACACACACTGTATGGTACATGAACATAACACACTGTGTGTTACACACACATACCGCACTGTGTGTTACACACATAACACACGGTGTGTTACACACATAACACACTGTGTTACACACACATAACACACTGTGTGTTACACCCACATAGCACACTGTGTGTTACACACATAGCACACTGTGTGTTACACACATAACGCACTGTGTGTTACACATAGCACACGGTGTGTTACACACATAACACACTGTGTGTTACACACACATAGCACATTGTGTGGTACACACGCTGTGTGGTACATGCACATATCACACTGTGTGCTACACAAATAACACAATGTTTGTTACACACATAACACACTGTGTGTTACACACATAACACACTGTGTGTTACACACATAACACACTGTGTGTTACACACACATAACACACTGTGTGTTACACACATAACACACTGTGTGTTACACACATAACACACTGTGTGTTACACACATAGGACACTGTGTGTTACACACACATAACACACTGAGTGTTACACACACATAATGCACTGTGTTTTACACACATAACATGCTGTGTGGTACACACACATAACACACTGTGTGGTACACACACATAACACACTGTGTGTTACACACATAACACACTGTATGTTACACACATAACACACTGTGTGTTACACACATAGGACACTGTGTGTTACACACACATAACACACTGAGTGTTACACACACATAATGCACTGTGTTTTACACACATAACATGCTGTGTGGTACACACACATAGCACGCTGTGTGGTACACACATAACACACTGTGTGGTACACACACTGTATGGTACATGAACATAACACTCTGTGTGTTACACACACATAGCACACTGTGTGTTACACACAGATAACACACTGTGTGGTACACACATAACACACTGTGTGTTACACACACATAACACACTGTGTGTTACACACATAACATGCTGTTTGGTACACACATAAAACACTGTGTGTTACACACACGTAACACACTGTGTGGTGCACACACATAACACATTGTGTGGTACACACATAACACAGTGTGGTACACCCACATAACATGCTGTGGGGTACAGACACATAACACATTGTGTGTTACACACATAACACACTGTGTGTTACACACACATAACACGATGTGTGTTACACACATACCACGCTGTGTGTTACACGCATAACACACTGTGTGGTACACACACATAACACACTGTGTGGTACACACATACCATGTTGTGTGGTACACACATAACACATTGTGTGTTACACACACATAACACACTGTGTGGTACATGCACATAACACACTGTGGTACACACATAACACACTGTGTTACACATACATAACACACTGTTACACACATAACATACTGTGTATTACACACACATAACACACTGTGTGTTACACACACATAACACACTGTGTGTTACACACACATAACACACTGTGTGTTACACACATAACACACTGTGTGGTACATGCACATAATACACTGTGGTACACACATAACACACTGTGTTACACATACATAACACACTGTTACACACATAGCACACTGTGTGTTACACACACATAACACACTGTGTGTTACACACACATAACACACTGTGTGTTACACACTGTGTGTTACACACACATAACACACTGTGTGTTACACACACATAACACACTGTGTGTTACATACACATAACACACTGTGTGGTAAACACATAAAACACTGTGTGTTACACACACATAACACATTGTGTGTTACACACACATAGCACACCGTCTGTTACACACATAACACACTGTGTGGTACATACACATAAGATGTAGGGTAGAGTCAAGCAGAGTCATGCAAAGTCAGGCAAAGTTGGGCAAATTCGGTCAAAAGCCCCCCCTCCCCCCCCCTCACTTCCATTCACCGTGCGGTCTGGCCAGGCGCAGTGGCCGAATCGGTAGAGCGCTGACCTCTCGTGCGGAAGGTCGGGAGTTCGGTTCCCGGTCGAGTCAAACCAATGACTTACAAAATTGATACTTGTCACTACCTAGCCTGGCGCTTGGCATTATTAGGATAGGGCAAGGACTGGTTGGTTCAGTGTCAGGATAATCTGACTGAGTGGGATATCATGTCATGGTGCCAGTGGCCTGAAGCTTGATTTTTCCAGTGGGGAAGCACTTTAAAGTCGCCATGAGTGCACACCGTTAGTGTTACAAGTCGGTACCTTCGATGTTGCCAGGTTGTAAAACCCCAACAACCAACCAACCAACCAACTAGCCGGCCTCCCACCCTCCCACGCTCCCACCCGCCAGTTCGGCGCATGCGCGTGCGTGCACATCCGCCCATCTCCCAAATTAGTTTCCTCGGCGCAGAAGCAGTGAGCATGCGCACGGTGCGGACATAATGGTGCGTGCGCAGTCACCAGAACGCACGTGCCGGACGTGAGCCCTGCCTGCCCGCAACCAGCAGCACGAGCAGCACGAGCAGGCTTATAACGCAGAAACACACTGCCACACCCCACAGACACAGACACACAGACACACAGACACACGGAGACACAGACACACGGAGACACAGACACAGACACACAGACACACGGACACACAGACACACGGAGACACACAGACACACAGGCCGGCACAATGCGCGCCCCGGGCCGACTGCCGGGCTGGGCGGCCTGGGCCGTCTGCGCCCTGTACGTCGTGGTGAAGTGTGCGGATTCGGATGCGGGGGTCCCGCATCCCGGATCCACGCGCACTCACGAGGTGACTGGAGCACTAGGAGGAGAAGGAGGAGGAGCAGGAGGAGGAGGAAGAGGAAGAGGAGGAGCAGCAGCGGCCAGCAGCCAGTCGGGGCCCTTGGGACTCGCCCCGGGACGCACCCGGGGACCGGCCGGCGGTCCCGGAGGGCCCGGGGACTCGGCCGGCTCACGTGACCTGCCGAGCCCGGAGATGGCGCCCCCTGGAGAGCCGGGCGACAGGAAGCCAGAGGCGGGCAAGACGCGGCCAAACGACACTGCGCCGGCTCTGAATGATCCGGAAGTTGGGTCTGCGCATGCGCTCAGGGCACTCAATGACCAAGGAGGCTTGTACCGGAACCGTGGCTTGCACACACGTGAGTTTAGGAGATTAAACTTCCTCCAGTCATACCATCACCATCTCACACCCCCACCCACACTGCCTCAAGCCCCGCTCCTGCATATTCATTTTGTTGATGTTATAGCCCTGTCACATGACGATGCAATGCGCAAGCGTGCGCCGACGTAGGTGACTTTGCACCAATACGTCAGTGTACATTGATATGCGTTACTCAAGTGTTACGCGTTTGTTATGCATACATTGGTATACGTCGATGTACGTCAATGTTTGTTGTTATATGGCATCCCTTGTTAAGGGGTCGCAAAAGTTTTGTGCATGCACAAAACTTTCTACATTTGACAATGTGTGGCTTTTACGTCCCGGCGTATGTTATGTATAGATTAGACATACATCGATGTACATTAGACATACATTAGACAAACATTGTTCAAACGTAGCACCACGTTGATCTACGTCAGTCAGATGGAGAGACAGCAGAAACGTACAGTCTGCATATTGACAATGTATTGACAATGTATGGATAACGTAGTGTAATGTATGAATAACATACGTTTTGCATTTCTCCATGTCTTGATGTATGTAACGTATAAGACATACTTCTGGCGATCAAATTATGTATATAACGTTCACCGGTGTTCTGCGAGCGTACCGTGAGTGTAGTGCGCACGTTTTTTTGCCGGGAGGCACATCAGCCATAATTTGGCCATACATTGGCCATACACTCTGCTACGTTATATGATAGGCTCTCATACACGGACACATGCTAGCAATAGGTCGGACATATGTTCTGCATATGTTCATATTATGTTCAGCACATTGTGTATACGGTATGTATACACTACACATACCATCGCCATATGCTAGCAATAGGTCGGACATATGTTCTGCATATGTTCATTACGTTGTGTATACGGCATGTATATTTCCAACTTTGCCCCCCGTGCCGAAAAGTTTGACGCATCTCCTGCATGGTTACACTAAGGCGAACTCATCATATTATGAGGAACTAGTACCTCCACAATTTCTTTTCCCTTTGTATAGTACAGAACAGTTTAACAATAAAGGGCTATTATCTTGTTCAGAACAGTATAGGTAAAACACCAACAATTATTGCTGGAAGACCAGTGCTTTCAGGCTGAATAAATATTAATTTATGTTTGTTTGTTTAACGACACAACAGTAGACACCGGCTATTGGGGATAAAAAAATATCTATATCCAGAATAATAAATATATTTACAAAAACCCACAATAAAACATGCAAAATGAATTTGATGTGGAACCGGAAATGTCACGTGTCACTTTAAAACTAATTTAACATTTCTTCTATACAGCAATAAATGTTTAATGAGTTCACCAGTATCTCAGTGGGATATGTAAGGGATCAAATGTAGGCAGGTGCTTAGGTTTAGGAACTTTTATGGTGACATCCGCTTATGCAACATTAACCTGTTAATCATTTCAATTTATATGAAGCCCATTAAACTGTTAAATAAGAGTAGTATAGAGAGGACCGATATAGGTCCCTCTTACGTAATCGTCCCGCGTCAGAGATCCGATGCGGGACAATGACCTTAAATGAACCCTCTGTGGTGGGACAATGACCTTAGATGACCCATTGCCTGCTTGCAGGATGTGAAAGTACGACGTCTGAACACTTTAACTTCTGGATACTGAATGGTTTATTCATGGCCTAGGGCTCGCTTGACCCGCCGGCTAAACTTTCCATGACGTCATCTCATTAGCATATTCCTTTGTCTCAAACTCTGCATCTCGTTAACATATATTAGCCACACACCTATATGTCTATTACGCATGTATCACATCCCCCCTCAAAGTATTTCTGAAACATAAAATGTTTAAAAAATAACCATGCAAAATAACAGTCAAACAAAGACACAATATCATATATGCGTACTTAACTGAAACACAAGTCCTTGCAAATTTCGAGCGCCCTAAGGCACTGAAGTCCTTCAAATGTCTGGCCGTAACACCTCATGCCATAACTGTCCATTAAATATCAAATAACAAAGAACACAGCTGAAAATACAACTTAATCCTACATGCACATGTTATACGTGTACACACCCAATCCACACTGAACTACTGCAGGTCTAACCTGCTCGCCGGCCTAATCAGCTGACCTGACCTACTTAGATTATCCGCACTGTTTACATTCGGCAATGACGCTGACCTAGTTTGCGTCTGCCCGACCAGTTCGGGCTGCCCCCCCCACAGGCAACCTGATAATCTGCACCCGGTTCCGATACAACATATTACCTGTCTCGTTCAAAATTTGATATTCTCTCCCAGAAACACCAGTCCGTCCCAAAATAACCCCTTTTTTCCATTCCCCAGCATGCTTCTTGTATTTTATTTTATCTCCGACTTTCATAGGTTTGTGCGGCTTTCCACACTTCCGGTCATGAAACGCTTTCTGACTCTGCTGCCGTTTCGCCGTCTGAACTTTCTTCGGATTTTGGGTTTCGGGCACCAAAATTTCCTCCGCCATCGGCAACCTGCCCCTCAACCTTCTGCTCATGAGCAACTGAGCCGGAGATACATTCAGGATGGGCAACGGAGTATTGCGATAATTCAGCAAAGCTAACTGAAAATCAGACCAAGTCCTCTCGCACTTCTTTAACATGTCCTTTACTGTTTGCACAAACCGTTCTACCTGCCCATTGCTATGGGGATACTGTGGGCTGGAATATACGGCCTTAAACCCATAGTGCTGCGTAAACTCCCTATACTCATGCCTCTTAAACTGTGGACCATTGTCTGACACGACCTGACTCGGAATACCGTGCCTTGCAAAATTATCCTTCAGCGCGCTAATGACAGTGACAGATGACGTATCGCCCAACAGCGTCACCTCCGGATACTTTGTATAGTAATCTACAGTTATCAGGTAATTCTTATGGTTTAACTCAAACAAATCTGCACCGACTTTTTCATATGGCTGACAGGCGATCGGGTGATTTATCAATGGCTCATGATGCAAATTTTTATGATTGTTTTGGCAAGTGTCACACCGACTGACCTTATCCTCAATTTGCTTATCCATATTCGGCCAAAACGTACAGTCCCGCGCCAACTGCTTGGACTTTGTCACACCCAAGTGTGTCTCATGTAACGCCTCAATCATTTCACCGCGGAGACCCAGAGGAACCACCACCCAACTGCCTTTCATGACAAGATTATTTTCTATCGTTAACTCGTGTTTGTGTGGGATGTATTGTCTCAAACACGGTGGTGGCTGTATGCATGTAGTGTCCCACCCATCTTCAATGTGTGATATCAACATGGACATGGATACATCCTTCCCATATTCTTTTACAATCTTACTCAACAAACTTGACGATAGCATGTCCACTGTGGCAATGCAGAATGTGTCATCAAACAGGCTATCATGACCTACTTTGGCGCTATGCACCCTGGACAACGTGTCTGCAAAAAACATCAAAGAACCCTTCACATGACATAGCTTAATATTGTAATTCTGCAATCGCATTCGCATTCTCTGCATCTTGGCTGAGAGTTTATGAATTGGCTTCTGCATTATCACCACTAACGGCTTGTGGTCCGTTTGAATCTGAACTTTTTTGCCAAAGATATAGTCATGAAACCTCTGACATCCGAAACATATGGCGAGCATTTCTTTTTCGATAGTGGCATAGCCACACTCCGCTGATTTAAGCGCACGAGATGTGAGTGCGATTGGCTTGTCATCTTGCATCAAGACGGCACCTAACCCTGACTGACAAGCATCCACTTGGACAACAATGGGCTTCCTAACATTGTAATACGATAACACAGGAGCAGTTCTCAACTTTTCTTTCTACTTATCAAATGTGCCCTGCTGTTCACTCTGCCAGTGCCATGCCACGTCCTTAGCCAGGAGCTTGCGCAGTGGTTTGGCTATCTCGGACATGTTGGGTATAAACTTGTGTACATATCCAACCATGCCCAGGAACCTTTGGATGCCTTGTTTGTCATGCGGCTCTGGCATGTCAACTATTGCTTGTATTCTGTCTGGATCAGGCTTCACACCCTGCTGGGTAAGTTGATGACCTACATATTTCACTGTAGTCTTACATAACAAAGATTTTGTGTCGTTTAATTTCAGGTTAACCAACCTAGCTCGGTCCAACATGGCTCGGAGCCGCTCGTTGTGCTCCTCAACCGTTGACCCATATCCCAAAATGTCGTCCGTGACTATCCCGATACTGGGTATATCGCCCATGACACAGTGCATTTCCTGAATAAAAATGTCACCGGCTGTTTTGATGCCAAAAGGCTAGCAGGTATACCTGTACCGGCCCCACGGAGTATTGAACGTGCACAGACGTGAAATTATCTGCCAATAACCTGTCTTCGCATCCAAAACTGAAAAATACTTTGCATCTGCCGTTTTGGCAATAATTTCGTCAATCATTTTGGTAGGGAAAGGCCCTCTCTTTATCGCCTTGTTCAACTTAGTCGGATCCAGACAAATCCTTATCTTGTTTTTTATTTTAATGATAGTTATGGAATTAACCCACTCGCTAGGTTCATCTTGTTCAACTATAACACCTAACTCAACCATGCAATCAAGCTCACTACGTACCTTACCCTGAATGGCAAATGGAATCCGTCTAGGCGGATCAATAACAGGTTGTACAGATTTATCGACATGAATGATAGCATTTGCTTTGATCAACCCCAAACCCTGAAACACATCTTTGTATTCGCTTACCAGCTTCTCTGCCCGAGTGCTGGAACTGTTCGTCGGCTTGGAAATGTTCGTCGGCATCGCACAGTGCACCTCATCCACACACACCAGCAGGTTCAATGTCACACAAGCCTGCTTGCCCAAAATAGGCTGACAATCCGGTACCACTTGGAACTTGAGCGTCCAGCAGTGCCTCCCCGTCGGGAGTGATCCGATGACCCGAAAACGTCACCAACGAACACCTGGTGTTCGTCAGCCGCCCCGGAGCAACTCTGTCGAAGACGTACCTCGGCAGCACATTCGCCTCGGATTCTGAAATGCCTGAGATCGATTCCGATATCGACACCGTCGGCACCATCATCAGCACTAGATATGTCAGCAGAACCAGCGAGAGCTATCAATCTCAAGAGATCGAGTATGTACTTCTCCTCAGATAGTGAAGGGATGGAAGAAGAGGTAGAAGAGGAGGAAGCTAACAATTATCGTTCCCTCCCCCTCTATACTTGAGGATGGATGAAGATTCGAAAAATTGAGTTGAAGAAGAAGGAGGAGGAGGCGGATAAGTTGCTGAGAAGTAAGAAGCAACGCAAGATCCCTTCATTCTTAGTTATTCCCTGGGGAATTGACATTTCACATTTTGATGCTGCCAACCTGCCGCTGGGGAACCAAGTTTTTGTGAGAGGAGCTGGAGCAAAACTCAGTATAAAGATCACCCTATGGACTCGTTCTGGAGGAGATGACTTTGCAGGGGGTCTCATCCAGGGGACTGCAATGGCGTCAGCAGAAACAGTTAATCCCGATGGTGGAATTCTGTTGACAAGCAGCAATCGCTATTTTATGGACTTTAAAAACGCCATCGGCATCTTGCTCGAGAGCATAGATGACATGATTCGGGGCCTCAAAACAGCTAAAACAGACCGATGTTTTGGGAGCTTCCACATTAACTTTGGACGTGGTGTTTTTGGTGTGATTGAATGCGTCAATTCCCGCATCGACTTTTGTAAATGGTTTGTTTCAAGTTCAGAAAAGATGCCTGTGGAGAAAAGGTGGCTAACACTCCTGCAAGCAGGGGGTGTATTTGAATGGCGTGCAGCTTGAAAAGTTAAACAAGTTCCTGAAGGAACAGCTCCACTCATTCCTCTTTCCTCATGGAGACTTTGAGGTGAAGTGTGATGAAATATCCCACAAAGCCCATCAGTGCGATATCTGCACCCGAGTTGCATGGCGGCCTATGGAGATTCAGTTAACTCAGTTGATGACTACGGCTAAACTTGTCTGAGGAAGAGGAAGAAAAGTCAGAGGAAGAGGAGTTTAAACTACTACTACCTACTTCTTTTACTATCACTAGTAATAATAATAATAATTCATTTCTGCTACTACTCCTACTACTACATATATATATATATATATATATATATATACTTGCAAAGATTTTCATATAAACAATTGTTATCGTTGTTTAATAAAATAAAACAAAACAAATAAACAAATTTCATATTGTGCTATGTTCATTTATTTTCATGTAACTGAATATATATATTTATATCAATAGAACATTTTCTCTCTCTCCATTTAATAATAATAATGTTGCTGTTTAACATAATAATAATAACATAATAATAATATTCAGGACTTCTATTCATCATTTTACACAAATTTTCACTTTGAATCATTTCTTTCATTGGAGAAAATATAGTCAAAATAACAAACCAAACTCCATTTAATGATGATGATGTTGAACATAATAATATTCAAGGCTTCTATTCAACATTTTACACAACATTTCACTTTGAAACATTTCTGTCATTAGGGAAAATACAGTGAAAATCAAGGATAAAATGAATATACATATCATTAGAATCATTCCCCAACATTTTCTTTTTATCATTAACATAGATAAAATAGTGTTTTCATCACTGGAATTTTCACCACTATTATCAACTCTCACTTCAATATTCGCATTACACATGCTGGAATCGGTGAAATCTCCCTCTCTTGATGAAAGTTCTCTCTTTTTTGGGGAATGTATTTGGTTAGGAGATTCCACATCTCATCATCTTTTCCACCACCTCCTCCTCGTACAATAAAATCAGTGGTTATAGCTCTGTAACCATCTATCAAGTAATGTGTTTTACAAAAACATATTCATTTTATGTACTTTGCCTCATTCTCACTCAGTTACATTGATATCTGCTACTACTCTTCTTCCATCACTTTCATCATCATCTTCATCATCATCATCATCAACATCATAATCATCATCTTCTTTTTCCCGTTTCATTCACACAATCTCTATTTCAAATTATCACTCACCCCCTTTTCTGCATCAAATAAGATGAAGAGGAATCCGATCTTAATGATAATGATGATGATGATGGCGATGAGAGATTTCTTCTTTTTTTTTTGAGGGGAAGGAATAATTTTACTTTCCTCCTTTGTTTAAGGGAGAAATACTTCGCTTCCAATTCTCCAATCTCTGAAATTTTCCCCTCCCCCTCTCTATTGATGTTGGTATTGCTGTTTTTTTTTTTTTTTTTTGACTGACTCTTTCTTATCATCCTGTGATTTGGAGGGAAAGACCTTTTTCTTAGGAGGAAGAGGATAGGAAATAGTGGATTCTCTCATTGCAGCCTCATTTTCAATTTTCTGATGACGTCTCTAATGCTCTTCTCATTTTTTGGGGTCAAAAAGCATGAATAAGATGAGGTGTCTTCCATATTGAATCCTCCTCCTCTTCTTCCTCAAGCACTATGTTAATATTTTCTCAATCTAATTGATGAAAGTAAGATATTTTCATTTAGTAAAACATGGTATTTGAAAACGTGAAAAGTATAACAGAACAGGGAAAGAAAGGTGGGGAGAGAGATAAAGAGAGAGAAAGAGAGCGAGAGAAAGAGAAAAGAAAGGAAGAGAAAGAGAGTGTGTAGAATATAGTGAAAGTGAATGGATAGTTGAATCATTTCCATATAAAATAAAAAGGAGGGAATCGCATAGAAGATGATGAAGATGAAAGACTTCAAACAATCAAACAATCATTCAATCGGTCAACAATCAATCAAACAATCATTCATTCATCCATTCAATCAATCATTTAGTAAAAGAGAGAGAGAGCGAACAATATGAGTGAATGTACGAAGGAATGAACGTACAATCAAACGAACGATGGATCGAATGTATGAACAAACATACAAAGAAACAGACATACAAATGCGCATATGAACGAGCATACAAATGAATGAATGAATAGATGAATGAATGAATGAATAGATGAATAAATGAATGAATATATGAATGAATGAACAACTGAATGAATGAATGAACGTACAAATTAATGAACGTATGAATGAATGAAAGAAAGAATGAATGAATAGATGAATGAATAGATGAATGAATGAATGAATGAAGGAATGAATGAATGAAAGAATGAATGAAATATTTGATTAAATAATAATAATAAAAGCAACGTACACTTCTCCTCATTCTTCTCCTCCTTTTCCTCGACGATTGACATAGTTGAGAGCGGCTCCTTTAGACATGGTGGAACCGCTTCACTCAATCACTCGCTGAACATAAAGCTGTCAGAAAACGCTACTTGATGACTCCAGAGGAACTCCCCTGCTCTCGCTCCCACTCCCACTCCCACTCCAAGAAGGAAGAATGGAGTGACTTTTTACCAATTATAGAAAATTGATAGATGATCTCAATCTCACTCAGTATTGATGTGTGGTGTCTATCTCACGCAGTATTGATGTGGTGTCTATCTCACGCGGTATTGATGTGCGGTGTCTATCTCACGCGGTATTGATGTGAAAATAAAATATTTTCACTGAAGTGAAAAGATATCTGAGCTTTTGCTGCAACTACAGCTTTTGCTGCAACTACAGTTAATTATGGTTAACTCCCCCATTCTCCCCTCCCCATGATATTAATATTCTTCTTCATTTTGGTTGGCAGGTTTTTTGTTGTTGAGTGATGGGCCTTCCCTCTCTCGTTTTTCATTGGAGGGGAGCGTCATTTGAGATGCAGTAAATTAACTCTCCAAGCATGTACCTCATTTCAATAACACCCCAGACCTCTTCCCACCTACGCACCTCCCCACCCATTCAGTTAACAGCTGATGCGGAACAGAGCTTATTCTTCAAGCATATACTCTGCGACTCCTCCCTTCTTCTCACCCTCCCTCCCTCCATCGAAGGAGGCAGCGTTGTCTGTGTATGTGTGTGTGAACACGTTTATGGGATGGCTCGAGTAGTTTATGAGACTTTCACAACCCTCCCAACCTACACCCAGTTCTAACAGCCGAAAACCACCAACTCGACTCCCCTCCATTTTCCCACACCCACACCCACTCCCCTCAAGGACGAATTTGGCTATATATATATATATATATATATAAGAAGTATAATATATTATGCGTATATAAATGCCGGAGTTAAAGTTGTTATTATTAGTATCGTTCTAATAATAATTAATTATTTTCAATATTGTCCAATCAATATCTCATGTCTCAGCCTGGGCCTGCCCTGCAGTGGTGCCAAAACGGCAGGTTCAGCCACTGGGCCGCCATATTGCTCAGTCTTCTGCCACCTTTCAAACTTTAACTGGTAGGCATATAATTGCTAGCCAGACAGCAATAAAGATTGTCCATCCCATCTCCGCCTTGTTCCTCCTTTTGATGTAGGCACATTTATATATATATATATATAGGAAAAGACTGAATATGGATGAGAATATGAATGTATATGTGTGAATGTATATGTGTGAATGTATATGTGTGAATGTATATGTGTGAATGTATATGTGTGAATGTATATGTGTGAATGTATATGTGTGAATGTATATGTGTGAATGTATATGTGTGAATGTATATGTGTGAATGTATATGTGTGAATGTATATGTGTGAATGTATATGTGTGAATGTATATGTGTGAATGTATATGTGTGAATGTATATGTGATGTGTATATGTGTGAATGTATATGTGTGAATGTATATGTGTGAATGTATATGTGTGAATGTATATGTGTGAATGTATATGTGTGAATGTATATGTGTGAATGTATATGTGTGAATGTATATGTGTGAATGTATATGTGTGAATGTATATGTGTGAATGTATATGTGTGAATGTATATGTGTGAATGTATATGTGTGAATGTATATGTGACTATGTGAGTTCGATGAACACCCACACACCACACACACCACACACCACACACACCACACACACCACACACACCCACACACCACACACACCCACACACCACACACACCACACACACCACACACACCCACACACCACACACACCCACACACCACACACCACACACACCACACACACCACACACACCCACACACCACACACACCACACACACCACACCACCTGCTTACACCACATCACTCCCTCCCACAAAGAAACTGAATTGATGACAGCTCTAATGATCCCGACCCACCCTCTCTCCCTATTCTCCCAATGAGAAACAAGCATTTCTAGCTCCACCAATGAGAAACAAGCATTTCTAGTCCCCCTGGTTACAGTGATCTGCCCACCACCACCAAGCTGTGTGGCTCCCTTGGCCACCACCTGCCTTGAGCATGCGTGTGGTGATCCATGACTAGCAGAGGAGGGAGGGGGTAGTGGGTAGGGCTCTGAGTGTCCCTTACACACTATCGTACTAGCACCACAATGTCTATTTACCTATCAATCAAGCACCATCAGCAACTACATAAACACATCTATGCACCTGGCCCTGTATACCTGTTTCACAAATAGAACATTTGCATTCCCCCACCAATGCATCATTATCGGAATATTTTACAAAAGGTTGTGTGTGGTATGTGCTGTCCTGTCTGTGGGAAAGTGCATATAAAATACCCCTTACTGCTCATTGGAAAGAGTAGCCTATGTGCCGGCAGCAGGTTTCATCCAAAGAAATATGTTAGAATGACCATATGTTTGATGTCCAATAGCCGATGATAAAAATCAACGCGCTCTAGAGGTATCGTTAAATAAAAGAAACTTTCCTTTGTGCCATGCAGAATGTTCGGACGTCGGTCAGCTACTGCGGGACGTGACGTCACACTGCCATTACATCGTGTGTCAGCACGCCTCCCTCACATTCAAGGTAACGTCGAAAAGAAATGCAATGGGAAAAGTTTGTCAATTCAAACTGGCTAACTTTGGAGATATTGGATGTGAAAACATACAGAAGTGAAAACACACAGAAGTGAAAACATACAGAATTAATTTTGGCATTCCTGTAAAAATTCTGATATCACAGGTTTCAGCAGTAACAGGTTCTATTGAAGTGGCTTAGCATTCCATTCTGTGCAGCAGCATATATTATATTTAGTTATGGAAACTCGGCCCCAGCTTATATCGGACTATGCAGCTTGAAGTCAACTTAAAGCCGCATAGTCCGATGAAAGCATAACAATTTCAAAACAAAAACACTGACCTAGATTTGATTCTGCATATCTAAGTTAGATGCTGGTGAACTTATTAAGCATGTATTGCCTCATAGAAGGGGACACAAGTCAGTTTACTAGAACATGTTACTGCAAAAGCCTGTGGTGTCAGAGTTTTAATGTGCTTACCAAAATTAATTTGCTTACCAAAATTAATTTGGCATGTTCACGCTTCAAATATCTCAAAGGTTAGCCATTTAAAATAAAAGTTTCTTCAAACTAACTAATATAGGTTATAACACTCAATTTAATATATTTATCTCAGAAAAATGTTAGAAACTCAGAACCTTTGGACTACGCAACTTTAAGTAAAGAAATTTTAAATCGCAGATAATTGGCCTTCCTCATTCCACTGCTCGTTGTCCTAAGTTAGTTACACAGAGCCCCATACTGGGCCTGCAGTCTTTCAAGTCATTGCTTTGACTCGGCCGGAGTTCGAAACTCATCACCTGGAACATGGGAAGCGGGTGCTCAACTCTTTCGGCCATCTTGTCAGCGGTTCTATTCCCCATGCCCCCAGCTCCGCCAATTTGGATTTCCACCGCTGTGTATAACTTACAGCGTCATCAAAGGCCGGTTGCTCTCATACAATGTCTATGTGGTGTGGGAGGTTAAAAATCCCTTGGGTCGGTAAAAGTGTAGGCTCGGGCTTTCTATCGACTAGCAGTGGAGTGGGGAAGACCAGTCGTCTGTGACTGGGATTTCCCCTGCTTGGGACAACTAATGTACCAAAAAAACAAAAAGAGAGACAAATAAGTGTTCACACTTCCTGTCTACCATATCGCTATATCGCTATATCGCTATATCGCTAAACAGTAAAGCAGGGATGAAAGATCTCCGTGATTTTCTTATGACCTTAGATGTTGCTAGAACACAAAACCTTGAATAAATGATTCAGTTCAGAAACGGGGCTGTGGAAGTAAATAATAAAACATAAACAAGAAAAGGTTTGGCATGGGCGGTAATAGAATCACAATAGGGGCACTTGAAACCCCCTCAGCATTTCTCCCGCGATTCCCTGACACAAAGTGACAGGGCGAATCCTATGGCGTTTTCGCCGAAATTCACCGCTGGTTCTGCCGGTACCTGCTAGATGGCGCAAGGGGTTTTAGCCTAATAGACGAGATCACGGTTCCGACTGCACATGCTCTGAAAACGGCGTTGGGAGCAAAGCAAAGGCGTACGACCATTGATTTAGGCGATACACGTAGGGCGAAACTGCCATTTTATTCAAAATTAATAGAAATACATAACAATTTGGCACAAACATGGATGAAAGGATTCAATATAATAATATAATGAATATATTTAAGACACAACTCTCCATAATTAAGCATTTTGAGCTAAAAAAAACCCATAAAATTTCAGTCACTTTACAGGCTGATGTTTACATCACCATTGATTAGCCAGAAGTAATTCTTGTTCTAAATATTAAAATGTCAAATGTCTCAACAAAAACTTGTTTCAAAGAAATATATAACCAATATCTGATTAGCCCTACTCATTTTCTATTTCTACATATGTCATTAACCATAGGATATAAATAAAAACATGAATAAAATAAGTAAAACTGACTCTGGCTATGGCCCTAACACTAGTCTGAGTGCCCAGATTTGTCTAAATCTAAATGCACATGGCATAAGATGTGCATATTATATTGATGTAAATGTAATGCTGAATAAAAGATTAATATCATAATTTATTATATATATTTTGTTAGGTAGTGTTCTATGTTTCAAACAAGAGCTTAGATGAGATGAAACTAGGACATTTCATAGCTGCACCCAGTGTATTAGCATGTGCCATGTGTTTCTTGTGTGTTTGTTTTGCTCTGACGCATCCCACAATGCACCGTGCGGCTGGAATTATGATGTTGTCTATTTCCACGGCCATGGCTTAGTTCTACTGGAGCCCACTAGATGGCGCCAAGGTCTCGACCCGCTTTCCGCTTTCTACTTTTGCCGGTGTGGCGTGCTCAGCCGTGTACCGTGCTCAGCCGTGTGATTAGATTCAAACTCAAGGCATTGTCAATGATCGTGAGTAATCTTCATACAGAAAATACAGAACAAGTGAAATATCTCTAAAACCACACGACCTATTAACAAATCGCTTGGTACACATATAGAAAACATCTTCACCAAAAACATTATATTAAATTTATAAGGTTAGGGTTGTTGATTTCTATTAATTTTGATTAAAACTAATGTTTTGCACTGCGCGTACCGTCAAACTCAAGGCATTGTCAATGGTGGTGAGCAATCTTCATACAGAAAATCCAGGAAAAGTGAAATATCTCTAAAACCACACCACCTAGAAACAAATCGCTTGGTACACATATAGAAAACATCTTTACCAAAAACATTATATTAAATTTATAAGGTTAGTGACTCACGACCATTGACAATGCCTTGAGTTTGAGTCTATGCACACAGCGGAGCACGGTACACGGCTGAGCACGCCACACCGGATACCACTTTCATCCCATGTAAAGTGATACACACGCAGATAGATGCATAAGTGTAGCAGCTTCCACTTCCAGCTCCTCTCTCCCACAGGCCACCCACAATGCAGCGCGCTTTTCGACCCGCCGGATGCCGTGCGCCCCGGGGACGCACGTCGAGGCCGGCTACACCGGCACGGGACCACGTGGCTTGCGAACGCCCTGCTCGGGCACGGGACACATCTGCCCAGGTAGGAGCGTCACGTGACCTCTGAAACATTACCCATGATGGCAGAAATCTTTCTAAATCAGGATCCACATTACATGTCACGCGTATGTCAGAGTTTAAAAAAAAGCAGAACAAAAAAGCGATTTCACTCTTTTATTTTGATCTTATACAAATTGAGCAAAATATCAAAAATCACTTGCGCAACATGGAAATCAAACACATCCAGAACATCACTTTAACACTCACAACAAATTCAAACAAGATTTTATTGATTAAGGGCATGTCAGACCTTGCCGGACTTGGGAACCGGATGAGAACCGGACACTGTCCGGTACTGTATGGCGATGTCTGGTACATGTCCGGTACCCATCCGGCGGTGTCTGGTGGTGTCCGGTACAAGTTTTGAACATGCACAAAACTTCTACCGGACACCGCCGGACTGACGTGTCCGGTTTGTCCGGTACATGTCTGGTACCCATCCGGTACCAATCCATGCATATCCGGTACCCATCCGTTGGTGTCAGGTACCTATCCGTTTGTAAAAATATACGGATTTTCGGTTCGAAATTATATATTGACAGAGAACATTATTATTCTGGATAAATTTAAGGACTTTGTAACAGTTCTGTCAATGATATATTATAATATAATGTCGACGCCGACATCCAATGCTCGACGACAACTTTATCAGATGTCGGTGTCGCAATTCTTAAAGTGTAGTGCATTTCTTTGTTTTATATTAAATTATCCTAGAAACAAATAAGGTTGTTGTATTTTCTCTACCTTTACATTCAGGATAAATTTAAGGACTTTGCAACACCTCTGTTAATGCTAAAAACTATAATTATGACGTTCGATGCCGACATCCAATGCTGTCCGGTACGTGTCCAGTTGATGGTCGGTCCATCCGGTTCTTGTCCAGTACTCGTCCGGTACATGTATGGTACTTGTACAGTACTTGTCCGGTTTTACGCCGGCAGTTGACCCAATTACTCTCCATTTCGGTACATTTCGATACTTTTTGTCACTGGAGAGCACCGGACTAGACAATTCTTTGTCCAGCAGTCTCCGGTACTCAGTCCGGTATGGTGTGACAGGCGCATTACAGTTAGCAAAAGAAGATTTGGGTAAATGCTAGATAAAGGATTCACCCGGTACTCGCAGTACACGGGTGAAGACCAGCCTTATATAAAAACGGTCGAAAAATCGGGCTAATGAACTGAGTCTTTATGAGAGCCTAATTTCACAATCTAAGAATCAACATTTATTCTTTGTATATGTCTTCATATTTCCCCGCTACCTTTGAGTTGAAAAATATAATAAAATATCTAGTTTAATAAGATTTAAAAGTGAAATCGACGGCGTTCTAGCGCCGCCATATTGTCTTTTTGCATTCTCTCCCATTCCACCAACTCTGTGCCTATATATGTAGCCATTTGATCCTGGAACCACAGTTTCTAGTTCCTGTCCCATACTAAAGCTATTTTCGCCCGTATTTACACTACGTTGTCGTTCACCCGTGTACTACAAGGGTGAATCTTTTATCTAGGTAAATGCATGGTGTTGGTGAGCACATTTTCAAACTGTTTTGGTTTTGAAAATTTGATGCTTCATCGGACTATGCAGCTCTAGGATCAAGTGAATATTCATGTAAAGAATACTCATTAAAATCGGGTCGTCACATCTTTAAATAAAGCACAGGGTGCCGTGGCCGAATCGTAGAGCGTGGGCCTCGCGCACGGAAGGTCGGGAGTTCGGTTCCTGATCGAGTCAAACCAATGACTTATAAAATTTAATTGCTTCCTAGCCTGGTACTCATCAATAATAGGATAGGGCAAGGACTGGTTAGCTCAGTGTCAGGATAATGTGATTGAGTGCGATATCGTGCCATGATATCGGCGGCCTGATTTTCCAGTGGCCAGCATTATTATGTCAATATGAGTGCGCACTGTCACAAGTCGTTACCCGTCCTGATATGACCTTAGATGTTGCCAGTACATAAAACGCCAACAACCAATCTTTTAATAAAGCTGTCGGTTGGTTGTTGGAGTTTGACATCCTGGCAACATCTAAGGTCATATAAAGGTTAAAGTTGCATAGTCCGATGGCGTTCAAATTTGTGCCTCCTTTTTGAGATAAATATATTAGATTGACCATTATAACCTGATATTCAATATTCCGGAGTAACTTTGATGAAAAGTGGCTAGATTTGGAGTAATTAGAACTGAAAGAACGCAATATCATTTCGGCAAGCTTGCCAAAACTCCTGTAGTTATTTATGCCATAGATTGCCATCTCACGATGGTCATGTGATGTGAGTTGACCTAGTAATGTGTAGGTAGTCTGGTCCCCTATCATTTCTACTGGCCAAGTCAGGTTCATCCACATAGTAAGTGTCATCTGTTCCCCCCCCCCCCCCCCCCTTGTTCCCTCACACACACTGTGCCCAGTGATTGTGTGTGTGTGTTGGTGTGGGAGGCAGTTGACTGTGGTGTGTATCCAATTAGCACACTCCTAGAACTATCTACTGTGGATAATGGCGGGGAATTGAGGGGTTGGGGGAGGGGTAAGTGCGAGGCTTGGTCATAATGCGAAGCATTACGTTTGATGCGAGGAGAGGAAGAGACCCTCCCCCCGCCCCGGGCTGTCGCGCCGCGCTCACACCTCACCCGACGCCGCCGCGCGCCGCTCCCTCCCCCGCCCCCGTGTCGCGCAGCATTCGCGCCTCACCCGACGCCCGCTGCTCACTTTCTCTCGCCCTCCCCCGGTGTGGTGGTTTCAGCGGGTTCCCGTGCTCAGAGGTGTCCCTCGCTTCTGCGCATGCGTCAGAATCTAATAAGGATGGCCGTAATCGATTAACACTACCCGGGCGACTCGGGTCATCCCAGTCGTCAGAAATTCAAATAGAACACGGCGAGTGGAGTCGACAAATACACGTGCCATGTGCAAAAAAAGAATAACTTAGATTAATTAAATGGAAATAGAGGTAAACTGGGCCATCATAAAATACTTTAAATCCTATTTTGCTGTATTTTTATCGGTCATAAAAAAAATAAAAAAAAGATTGTCCACCCGAGCGCGGAGAAGTGTATTCGATTATTCGACCCGAGTTTGTAGGATGTGCGCATGCGCCAATAAGTGGCTCAGGTGACCCGAGTTGATGCGAAATCCGCGCATGCGCAGAAGCAGCGCAGAAGCAAGGGACACCTCTGAGCACGGGAACCCGCTGAAACCACCACACCGGGCCGGCAGCTTTCACACCTCATCTGCTGTCGCCCTTCCCCCTTCCCTTATAAGGCCGCCCGCCGGCCTCCCTCAGGCACTCGCCCTCCTGCCGCCGTCCACTACCCCAGAATCCCCCAGCTCTGCTGGGGGGTTCTGGGGTAGTGGGTAAGCAACTGACCCAACTGTGGGTGGTTGGGTGGGGTGGTTGGGGGTGTGGAGGGGTGTGTGGAAGGGAGGCTAGAAGCTTGTATCAGTGTCAGAGAGTGTTTGTGTGTGGCGGGGAGGGGGGGTTCTGGGGTAGTGGGTAAGCAACTGACCAAGCTGTGGGTGGTTGGGTGGCGTGCCATCAAACTTCTATTATATGTCCTGGAACCTGACTAAAGCCATATATGGTACTGGGAATGAGGGCACGACTATTCAGGTCACGAGATTGACCTAATTGTGGCGTTCTCTGTGGCGGAGTGGTTAGAGTGTCTGCCTTTTTTCTAGGTCAGACTCCTAATCTGAGGGTCGGCGGTTCGATTCCCCTTGCCCCCAGCTCTGCCAATATGGATTTCCACCGCTGTGTATAACTTACAGCATCATCAAAGGCCGGTTGCTCTCATACCATGTCTATGTGGTGTGGGAGGTTAAAAATCCCTTGGGTCGGTAAAAGTGTAGGCTCAGGCTTTCTATCAACAAACTGTCTAATGGTGAAAACAAGCCTATTCAGGCTTATCCATGAAAGGCAGTATAAATCTTCAAAAAAATAAAAATAAAAATCGGTGTCAGAGAGTGTTTATGTGTGGCAGGGAGGGGGGGGTTCTGGGGTAGTGGGTAAGCAACTGACCCAACTGTGGGTGGTTGGGTGGGGTGCCATCAAACTTCTATTATATGTCCTGGAACCTGACTAAAAGCAATATTAGGTACTGGAAATGAGGGCAAGACTATCAGGTCACAGATTGACCTAATTGTGACGTTCTCTGTGGTGGAGTGGTTAGAGTGTCTGACTTTTTTTTAGGTCAGACTCCTAATCTGAGGGTCGGCGGTTCGATTCCCCTTGCCCCCAGCTCTGCCAATTTGGATTTCCACCGCTGTGTATAACTTACAGCGTCATCAAAGGCCGGTTGCTCTCATACCATGTCTATGTGGTGTGGGAGGTTAAAAATCCCTTGGGTCGGTAAAAGTGTAGGCTCGGGCTTTCTATCGACAAACTGTCTAATGGTGAAAACAAGCCTATTCAGGCTTATCCATGAAAGGCAGTATAAATCTTCAAAAAAATAAAAATAAAAATCGGTGTCAGAGAGTGTTTATGTGTGGCAGGGAGGGGGGGTTCTGGGGTAGTGGGTAAGCAACTGACCCAACTGTGGGTGGTTGGGTGGGGTGCCATCAAACTTCTATTATATGTCCTGGAACCTGACTAAAGCCATATATGGTACTGGGAATGAGGGCAAGACTATTCAGGTCACGAGATTGACCTAATTGTGACGTTCTCTGTGGTGGAGTGGTTAGAGTGTCTGACTTTTTTTTAGGTCAGACTCCTAATCTGAGGGTCGGCGGTTCGATTCCCCTTGCCCCCAGCTCTGCCAATTTGGATTTCCACCGCTGTGTATAACTTACAGCATCATCAAAGGCCGGTTGCTCTCATACCATGTCTATGTGGTGTGGGAGGTTAACTAAAGCCCTGCCACTGCAACTTTTAAATAAAGCCCTGCCACTGCAACTTTTAAATAAAGCCCTGCCACTGCAACTTTTAAATAAAGCCCTGCCACTGCAACTTTTAAATAAAGCCCTACCACTGCAACTTTTAAATAAAGCCGTGCCACTGCAACTTTTAAATAAAGCCCTGCCACTGCAACTTTTAAATAAAGCCCTGCCACTGCAACTTTTAAATAAAGCCCTGCCACTGCAACTTTTAAATAAAGCCCTGCCACTGCAACTTTTAAATAAAGCCCTGCCACTGCAACTTTTAAATAAAGCCCTGCCACTGCAACTTTTAAATAAAGCCCTGCCACTGCAACTTTTAAATAAAGCCCTGCCATGCAACTTTTAAAAGAACCCTGCCACTGCAACTTTTAAATAAAGCCCTGCCACTGCAACTTTTAAATAAAGCCCTGCCACTGCAACTTTTAAATAAAGCCCTGCCACTGCAACTTTTAAGTAAAGCCCTGCCACTGCAACTTTTAAGTAAAGCCCTGCCACTGCAACTTTTAAATAAAGCCCTGCCACTGCAACTTTTAAATAAAGCCCTGCCACTGCAACTTTTAAATAAAGCCCTGCCACTGCAACTTTTAAATAAAGCCCTGCCACTGCAACTTTTAAGTAAAGCCCTGCCACTGCAACTTTTAAATAAAGCCCTGCCACTGCAACTTTTAAATAAAGCCCTGCCACTGCAACTTTTAAATAAAGCCCTGCCACTGCAACTTTTAAATAAAGCCCTGCCAATGCAACTTTTAAGTAAAGCCCTGCCACCCAGTGCTGGTGCCTGACTGGTGATTCTGGTGATTAATGCGGCAGTGACGGATGGTCGCCGGACGTTTACGACTACATTAGTGGGACTGACTGGCTCTTCTTTCAGCTACACGTTTATGTTTACTCGTTTTACGTAGATAACTGTCAGCTTTCATAACCTTCAATCATAATGCAGTCAGGAATTGCAATTTGTCGGAGTCAGAAAGAGTTAGATTTTGGCTACCGTTGCGTTGTTTCTGTTAAATGAGTATAGCTATATATATCAATTTGACTATCCAAACGGGTCTATAGGCGATTACGGCCAGACACAGCTGGTGTACAGTGGTCCGAGCCCCTCACAGGTGGCGCCAGTGTGGCCAGTACTGTAACTACACAGGGCCAGTTAGATAGTGAGTATACTATAATTTAGCATCGGCCTGATTGCCCAGTGGGGCAGCACTATAAAGTCACCATGAGTGCACACTGCAACAAGTCGGTACCCGTCCTGATATGACCTTAGATGTTGCCAGGATGAACAACTCCAACAACCAATCAATCTTGTCGGACTAGAAGGTCCTGGCGCATTGCTAGAGATATCACTACTGTGCAAACTCATCAATCAACAAATTTCTCATAAAGGTCTTGAACACATCACAAAGAATAAAAAGGTTCCCCTCCCATTAAAAAGAGCTCCACTATATTCTTGACGATTGACCTGCAAGCTGCGTAAACCGATTAAAATATAGTAATGTCAAAATCAAAACACTTATATAGATTTGAGCTTATATACCAAACTTAGATAATGGTTTACTGATTAATAATTTCTTGGGGGGGGGGGGATTTCTCCCTAAATAATATTAAAACTTACTGGCCACCTAAATAACATTGCAATGGGCTCAACTGGTGTGCACAGATAGATTATATATATATATATATATATATATATATATATATATTTTTTGGTCCATTAGTTGTTTAAGCAGGGGAAATTTCATTCATAGATGACTGGTCTTCCTCATTCCACTGCTGGTCGATAGAAAGCCCGAGCCTACACTTTTACCGACCCAAGGGATTTTTAACCTCCCACACCATATAGACATGGTATGAGAGCAACCGGCCTTTGATGACGCTGTAATTTATACACATTGGTGGAAATCCAAATTGGCGGAGCTGGGGGCACGGGGAATCGAACCGCCAACCCTAGGAGTCTGACCTAGAAAAAGTCAGACACTCTAACCAGAGAACTGCATACTTTCATTTCAAATATCCCCAAAGCTAGACATTATTCCAATGAGCTGAGCACTCACTTCCTGTGTGCAGGGTGAGTGGAATTGAACCTGGAGTTCAAACCCTAGTTGAGTCAAACTGCAGAATTTAAGCAGAGAGTGTGTATATAAACAGATGAGAGGGACAACTGTCATACTAGACCCTGTAACAGCTGCCGACTGTGGCGCTCCAAGTGGTGGTTGTTGAACAGTTTACGCATATGGGCAAACTCAAGGCATTGTCAATGGCAGTGAGCAATCTTCATACAGAAAACGTTAAATATCTCTAAAACTACAACACCTAGAAACAAACTGATTGGAATACACATAGAAAACATGTTTACCAACAAGATTATATTAAATTGATATGGTTAGGGTTCTGGATTTCTATTAATTTGGAATAAAACTGACGTTTTTCACTACGCGTACAGCAAACTCAAGGCATTGTCAATGGTCGTGTGCAATCTTCCTACAGAAAAAGTGAAATATCTCTAAAACTACACCAAATAGAAACAAACCGCTTAGTACACATATAGAAAACATGTTTACCAACAAGATTATATTGAATTTATAAGGTTAGGGTTCTGGATTTCTATTAATCTTTTAAGAAAATTAATGGTTTGCACTGCGCGTACCGGCAAACTCAAGGCTTGTTCAACAATAACCGCCAGGATCGCCACTGCAGCCTGTGTTACATATTTTCGCGGGAGTTGTCCCTCTCATCTGTTTATATACACGCTCTCTGATTTAAGTCATACTTGTCGTAGCCCAATGCTCTGCATTATGAGAACCTGGCAAGGAGGTGTGGAATGAGGAAGACCAATTGTCAGCGACTGAAACTTCCTCCGCTTTAAGGCCCTGTCACATTACGGCGTATGCCGGGAGCGTATTGAAAACCTATGTAGGTCCTGCGCGTGCCGGCCTATGATGACATTTGGTGACCTTTCGGGTGGTTTTGAGCGTATGTGGAACCTCCGAGGAGCGTACGAGAGCATGCTGTGATATTTTTTGACAGTATGGGCCATACGCCCTCATAGGTCGAGATTTTTTGAGCATGCACAAACAAATTTGGACGGACGGATTTATGAAAGCGTATGGCGGCGTATGCCTCATACGCTTCACATAAGCCGTCACCTGACGGCGTATGAGTAGCGTATGAGTAGCGTATGCGTAGCGTATGAGTAGCGTATACGGCGTATGCTGACGTATATGACGTAGCGCGCCTACGCCGCCATATGCTCCCGCAAAAAAACCTAATGTGACAGCCCCTTTAAGGAAAACTGAAGTAGAGTAGTTTAAAATGGCTACAGTAATGTACAAAAAAATCAATAAAGCAAATTCAAAACCAACGGATTATGCAAAATTAAGATTCAAATCTTCTTTGTAATTCGATGCACCTAGATGCGCCCAATGACATCAGCAACGAAAGTCTTCCACCAATTCACACACTCTCGGCACCCGCTGGGAAGAAGGCAGCAGCCCTGCCGAGCATGCGCAGCAGTTTGGAACACATGCGCCACCTGGTGAGAGTTTTGAGAAGCATTGTGAAGGACGAGGTGAAGCAGCTCAACAACGACCTCCAACATGGCCGAAGGGACCCGGACTTGTTGGCGCTGGACGCGGAGTGGGTCCGAATGAAGAGGTAGGTGGGCTGTGGTTTGTGGAGAGCTACGTGATCCGACGAAAGTTTGCAAAATCAAAACATCCACCCAGATTTCATCGTCTATATCCAACGTAGACTACTCTAGCTTGTACCTGTACACTACTCTAGCTTGTAGTTGTACCTGTACACTACTCTAGCTGGTACCCGTACACTACTCTAGCTGGTACCCATACACTACTCTAGCTGGTACCTGCACACTACTCTAGCTGGTACCCGTACACTACTCTAACTGGTACCCGTACACTACAATAGCGGGTACCCGTACACTCCTCTAGCTTGTACCTGTACACTACTCTAGCTGGTACCCATACACTACTCTAGCTGGTACCCGTACACTACTCTAACTGGTACCCGTACACTACAATAGTGGGTACCCGTACACTACTCTAGCTTGTACCCGTACACTACTCTAGCTTGTACCTGTACACTACACTACCTGCCTCTGTACATTACACTACCTGTCCCTGTACACTACACTACCGGCTCCTGTACACTACACTACCTGCCCCTGTACACTACCTGCCCATGTAGACTACCTGCTCCTGTACACCACACTACCTGCTCCTGTACACTACACTACCTGCCCCTGTACATTACACTACCTGTCCCTGTACACTACAATACCTGCTCCTGTACACTACACTACCCGCTCCTGTACACTACTCTACCTGCTCCTGTACACTACTCTACCTGCTCCTGTACACTACTCTACCTGCTCCTGTACATTACACTACCTGCTCCAGTACACTTCCCTACCTGCTCCTGTACACTACACTACCTGCTCATGTACACTACACTACCTGCTCCTGTACACTACTCTACCTGCTCCTGTACACTACACTACCTGTTCCTGTACACTACACTACCTGCTCCTGTACACTACTCTACCTGCTCCTGTATACTACACTACCTGCTCCTGCACAATACACTACCTGCTCCTGTACACTACACTACTGCTCCTGTATACTACTCTACCTGCTCCTGTACACGGCTCAACCTGCTCCTGTACACTACACTACCTGCTCCTGTACAATACACTACCTGCTCCTGTGCACTACACTACCTGCCCCTGTACACCACTCCTGTACACTATACTACCAGCCCCTGTACACTACACTACCTGTCCCGGGACACTACTCTACCTGCTCTTCTACACTACACTACCTGCTCATGTACACTGCACTACTTGCCCCTGTACACTACTCTACCTGCCCATGTACACTACACTACCTGCCCCTGTACACTACACTACCTGCCCCTGTACACTACACTACCTGTTCCTGTACACTACTGTACCTGCTCCTGTATACTGCTCTACCTGCTCATGTACACTACACTACCTGCTCCTGTACACTACACTACCTTCCCCTGTACACTACACTACCTGCCCCTGTACACTACCTGTCCCGGGACACTACTCTACCTGCTCTTCTACACTACACTACCTGCTCATGTACACTACACTACCTGCCCCTGTACACTACTCTACCTGCCCATGGACACTACACTACCTGCCCCTGTACACTACAACACCTGCCCCTGTACTCCTGTATACTGCTCTACCTGTTCCTGTACACTACACTACCTGCTCCTGTACACTACACTACCTGCTCCTGTACACTACACTAGCTGCCCATGTACACTACACTACCTGCCCCTGTACACTACTCTACCTGCCCATGTAGACTACACTACCTGCCCATGTACACTAAACTACCTGCCCCTGTACACTACACTACCTACCCCTGTACACTACTCTACCTGCCCATGTACACTACTCTACCTGCCCATGTACACTACACTACCTGCCCATGTACACTACACTACCTGCCCATGTACACTACACTACCTGTCCCTGTACACTACACTACCTGCCCCTGTACACTACACTACCTGCTCCTGTACACTACACTACCTGCTCCTGTACACTACACTACCTGTCCCTGTACACTACACTACCTGTCCCTGTACACTACACTACCTGCCCCTGTACACTACAATCCTGTACACTACACTACCTGCTCCTGTACACTACACTACCTGTCCCTGTACACTACATTACCTGTCCCTGTACACTACACTACCTGCCCCTGGACACTACACTACCTGCCCCTGTACACTCCCTGCCCCTGTACACTACAATACCTGCATGTACACCTGTGGCCGCCTGTTTCAGGGAGGTGGCTCGCCTGCTGTCGCTGCTGTCGGTCCGGGCGGGGCGGGGCGCCGGGCGGGACCTGCGGGGGTTCAGCACGAGGATCATGTCCGTCATCATCCGCCTCCTGCAGCTAAACGAACACGGCCTGGGATCAGCCCACGGCGCGCCGCGTCAACTGCCGAACTCGATTGACCCGTTCGGCGGCCACAGACGCGGCGACCTGAAGATGGCGGGCGCCGGTCGCTCCTCCTCCCCCGCGCCGACAGCGGGGTACGACGGCGAGGAGTTCAGGCATCTGGATAACAACAGGGACGTGCAGATGATGGACCGGTGGATGGCGCTGCTGCAGAAGGATCACGGCGACTCGCTGGGCGCGCCGGGCGGCGGGCTGGCCGGCTACGACGGGCCGACCCTGCAGCTGGTCGGCGACGCGGCGTACGACGAGTACGGGGACGCCAAGATGCTCGACGAGTTCCACAAGGGTATGTCGGGCTACGACTCCTCCTCCAACGAGTTCCACAAGGGCATGTCGGGCTACGACTCCGACTCCAACGAGTTCCACAAGGGCATGTCGGGCTACGACTCCGACTCCAACGAGTTCCACAAGGGCATGTCGGGCTACGACACAGCCTCCAACGAGTTCCACAAGGGCAATTTGGGCTACGACTCCGCCTCCAACGAGTTCCACAAGGGCATGTCGGGCTACGACACATCCTCCAACAAGTTCCACAAGGGCATGTCGGGCTATGACTCAGACTCCAACGAGTTCCACAAGGGCAAGTCGGGCTACGACACCGCCTCCAACAAGTTCCACAAGGGCATGTCGGGCTACGACACAGCCTCCAACGAGTTCCACAAGGGCATGTCACACAGACACGGAGCCCACAAAGGCTGGCGACTGTTCAGGGATACCGGCTTCTTCCCCGATTCGCCGACCGGAAGTGCGTCCGGCGGCAATGTTTACATTGACGACGGCGCGCGGAACTTGTTGATACCCAGCAGTAGGAAGCAGCGGCCGGGAATCAGCGGCTGGGAATCTAACAATATGGCGTCCTCCAGGCGTGGTCATCGATCCCCCGAGCTGTTAGAACGGTACCGGTACACAGAGCGCACAGGGGAGGCCGGGCGGGGCGGGAGGCTGCATGCAGGGTTTCCTGATGGCCGTCTGACACGAGTACGGTCCGGAACCAGCGTCGCAAACTCCAAACAAGGGAGAAGGGCCGAGATGCTGAAGGCGCATGGGTATGGACGGGCAATACAGGATAATGAGGCGGGGCGGCACCATGGGTTACGGCATGGAATGGGGAAGCTGGTGTTGAGGCATGGGCATGCCAAGCAAGGTGGGAGACTTGGCCAGGCGAGGGAGATGTTAAGGCGTGAGAATGCAAATAGACAAGCACATTGGTCACGGCATATGTCGGACATGCAGCAAGAACAGCGAAGACAGTGGGGATCTGTGTTCAGACCGCCAAGTCTCGTGATGTCACGTTAAGACGGGACTTGTTAACATGGTGACAGCAGACAGGTGTTCTGATGTCACGCTAAGACGGGACTTTTCAACAGGGTGGCAACAGCCAAGTCTCATGATATCACATTAACATGGCGCTTTTCAACATGGTGACAGCAGCCAAGTCTCGTGATATCACATTAATGAGGTTTTCCAACATGGTGACAGCAGCCGAGTCTCCTGATATCACATTAATGCAGGGCTTTCCAACATGGTGACAGCAGCCAAGTCTCGTGATATCACATTAATGAGGTTTTCCAACATGGTGACAGCAGCCAAGTCTCCTGATATCACATTAATGCAGGGCTTTCCAACATGGTGACAGCAGCCAAGTCTCGTGATATCACATTAATGAGGTTTTCCAACATGGTGACGCCAGCCGAGTCTCCTGATATCACATTAATGCAGGGCTTTCCAACATGGTGACAGCAGCCAAGTCTCCTGATATCACATTAATGCAGGGCTTTCCAACATGGTGATAGCAGCCAAGTCTTGTGATGTCACCTTAAGATGGGACTTTTCAACATTGTGACAGCAGCCAAGTCTCCTGATGTCACATTAAATGGTGCTTTCCAACATGGTGACAGCAGCCAAGTCTCATGATATCACATTAATGAGGTTTTCCGACATGGTGACGGCAGCCAAGTCTCCTGATGTCACATTAACCTGGGGCTTTTCAACATGGTGACAGCAGCCAAGTCTCGTGATATCACATTAACGCAGGGCTTTCCAACATGGTGATGGCAGCCAAGTCTCCTGATGTCACATTAACCTTGGGCTTTTCAACATGGTGACAACAGCCAAGTCTCGTGATATCACATTAATGCATGGCTTTCCAGCCTGGTGACAGCAGCCGAGTCTTATAATCTCATATTAACACAGGGCTTTCCAACATGGTGACAGCAGCCAAGTCTCATGATATCACGTTAACATCAGGCTTTCCAACATAGTGACAGCAGCCAAGTCT
This sequence comes from Branchipolynoe longqiensis, assembly GCA_030323885.1. Taxonomy (NCBI): domain Eukaryota; kingdom Metazoa; phylum Annelida; class Polychaeta; order Phyllodocida; family Polynoidae; genus Branchipolynoe; species Branchipolynoe longqiensis. The sequence continues at coordinate 60,225,679 of CM059201.1, forward strand.
CGTGATATCACATTAATGCAGGGCTTTCCAACATGGTGACGGCAGCCAAGTCTCATTATCCATGTTAATGCGATGCTTTCAAACTTGGTGACAGCAGCCGAGTCTCGTGATGTCACCTTAAGACGGGACTTTTCAACATGGTAACAACAGCCACGTCTCATGATATCACATTAATGCAGGGCTTTCCAATATGGTGACGGCAGCCGAGTCTTATAATCTCACATTAACGCAGGGCTTTTCAACATGGTGACAGCAGCCAAGTCTCCTGATGTCACATTAACCTGTGGCGTTTCAACATGGTGACAGCAGCCAAGTCTCGTGATATCACATCAACGTGTGGCTTTGCAACTGGCAGCCAAGTCTCGTGATCACATATTCAGGCAGGGCTTTCCAATATGGGGAGAGCAAGAAAATCTTGTGATCTTCCATGAGCATGACATGTTCAGACACTGCAATAACAGGAACACAAACTCGCCATTAAACCCATGTGTGACTCTGTACATAAACACATTCCAGTCCCCTAAATACAAACATTCTGTCAATTAATGGATCAACGTTATTTCTATGGATTTAGATTCATGCTAATGTCGTGGGGGGGGGGGGTGATGAAAATGGGAAATATTGCGCCTAGAGCGGGACCCGAACCCACGTCTCTTTGCATTCCGGGCCAGTGTGCTAACCATTACACCACCTAAACTACCTGATGTCACGACACTACCCAGGTCCCCCGGCTCCTGTACACTACACTACCTGCCCTTGTACACTACCTGTCCCTGTACACTACCTGCCCTGTACACTACCTGACACTACGTGCGGCTCCTTGCCCGATAGGTCAGTGCAGACTCCTGCACTAATTAGGTTAATAGCTATTGAAGTGGAAAGAGTTCTTCACTTGTTCAAATTTTCAATAAAACTTATTTACACAAATACACAGACAACGACACTAGCGCCGGAAGTGATGAATGGCGGGAAATTTCTGAAATTTCTGAAATATCAGACTATTTTGGGTACGTGTAGAAAGAACCCCTGGTGTTCATATGTGGTACTTAGATGCAATCATTGCGCAACTTTACCATTATACTATTTATAGGGAACTCAAAGGCACGTTTGCTCATGTATATAATTGGTAACCTAATGGTTGCATTACAACTAGTGTGAGTACTGTAATGTAAAAACAAATATGGATATGGAACAATGTGTGGGTTGGATAGGTGCAACATAAAGTATTATTTCCCGCAAAGTTATTAACAAAATAAACTGTGAAATAAAGGCATCATTATGGTACTGGTACTGACCAGCTGATGATTTACAATATGACAAACACATTGGTGTGTGTGATGAATTTATGTATCACTATCAGCGTATGTCACATTTGCATCGAAAGTACATAAGCACAGTACTATCAACATATGTCAATGCTGTACTACCTGTCACGCAGCACTATCAGCGTATGTCAATGCTGTACTACCTGTCATGCATCACTATCAGCATATGTCAATGCTGTACTACCTGTCACACATCACTATCAGTATATGTCAATGCTGTACTACCTGTCACGCATCACTATCAGCATATGTCAATGCTGTACTACCTGTCATGCACCACTATCAGTGTATGTCAATGCTGTACTACCTGTCACACATCACTATCAGCATATGTCAATGCTGTGCTACCTGTCATGCACCACTATCAGTGTATGTCAATGCTGTACTACCTGTCACGCATCACTATCAGCATATGTCAATGCTGTACTACTTGTCATGCAGCACTATCGGCATATGTCAATGCTGTACTACCTGTCACGCATCACTATCAGCGTATGCCAATTCTGTACTACCTGTCACGCATCACTATCAGTGTATGCCAATGCTGTACTACCTGTCATGCAGCACTATCAGTATCAGCGTATGTCAATGCTGTACTACCTGTCACACATCACTATCAGGATATGTCAATACTGTACTACCTGTCACGCAGCACTATCAGCATATGTCAATGCTGTACTACCTGTCACGCATCACTATCACTATATAGTATCAGCGTATCTCAATGCTGTTCTACCTGTCATGCATCACTATCAATGTATGTCAATGCTGTACTACCTGTCATGCATCATTATCAGGATATGTCAATGCTGTAATACCTGTCACGCAGCACTATCAAGTTATAAAGTGGTGTCGGGTAGTAGAGTTAAACACCGCTCAAGTTAAAACACTCCTCACATCCCCATGTCAGGGCTCCATTTATATTTTAATTAAATTCGATAAATATTGCTTCTATTTACAAAAAAAATACCAGAAAATAGAATTATCTAATTTTGTCTTCACCTCCGTGCGTGGCAGATAGCATGGAGATGTAAGAGTCCATTTCAACATCCGAATAAGAGTAGATATGGGATAATGGGCGGATTTAGGATGCTCCTGCTGATAATGCTTTATTTGATCTATTCATTAAATTCTGAGTAATTTCAGCCGTGTTTTAAAGCTGCAGAGACAGATGGTTTTGAGTTTAGGCCATTTTTCTTAGATAAATATATTAAATTGATTGTAATAGTCTACCTTACTTTCATTTGAAATGGTTAATATTGGAGATATTTGAAGCGCAAACATGCTAAATAAATTTGGACACACATGCCAAACCTGTGACACCATAGGCGTATTCAGTAACAGGTTTATTAAATTGATGCAGTGTTCCCTCCCGTGCTTAATAACTGCTTAATAACTAGATCAGTATTGTCATGGGGGTGATGAAAATGGGAAATATTGCGCCTAGAGCGGGACTCGAACACACATCTCTTTGCATTTCGGGACAGTGTGCTAACCATTACACCATCTAGGCTCCTGAATATTAAGTCACTTAAATCGAACCCGTCACTGCTGAAACCTATGAAGAACACCATTTGAACATATATGTCAAAATAAATTTGTCATGTTTTCACTTCAAATATCTTTAAAGATACCCCTTAAAAAATGTTACTTCCATGTGTAAGTCAAGTATAATATGATGAACAACTCAGTGTATTTATATAAGAAAATATACATATATGGCAGCAACTGGAAAATATCAACTTGTGTGTTTGTGTAGCCTACATTAGCTGAAGGGTAAATTTCAATCTTGGATAATTGATCTTCCTCATTCCACTGCTTCTTGTCCTATCCTAGTAATGCCGATTGCCAGCAACAGGTATACATTTGTAAGTGATTGGTTTCACTCGACCAGGGTAGGAACCCACGAGTTCGAACCCCACGACCTACCAAAACGGGGGATGGATGCTCAACTCATTCGGCCATCCCGTTTTGAACTTTAAAGTCGCTGGGTATACCTCACCCAGATACAAACGAATCCAGCATCAAAAGCTCTCCAAACATACCTTTGCTTAGTTTGTTCAGTTCATGCCAATGAACATGTGGGAGGAGAGTTGAGGTCTGTGATGTGTGAATGACATCATAGGTGGGATTCCCTCATCACATAACCTAGAGGGGTTCCCCACACACAAGGGAAGCCATGGCAACCACCAATATGGCAGCCACAGAAAGCTCTCAATTCAACTTTTAAAATCTATTAATCTCCATGATTTAATCAAGTATTCACACAAAAAGTAGCTGGTTATGAGAAATAAACATTTGAACTTTATATTTAGCATTTTAGATTGCAAATTCTAACATTATTTTCTATATGGTTGTCTAAAAGCCTTATCAGTGCTGCTGGACTAACTACAACACAACAGGAGCAACCAATTTCAGCACTCTTCCCCCACATATACAATTACATAAGCTGAAAACATGCAAAGGTATGCTTGGAGAGTATTTATCGGAGTACGGTACGAGTCTCAGCGGCCTATTCCTGGTCCGTTTAATAACCAACAACCTCAAATATCCATGCAAAATTGGACAAAAGATTAGACATTAAAACCGAGAGCCTGGACACGGCTATGAACGTATCACATAGCTGTCAAGCAATTGAAGCCCAATCTCCCGCTTTTAGCCCAATCTCCCGCTTTTAGCCCAATCTCCCGCTTTTAGCCCAATCTCCCGCTTTTAGCCCAATCTCCCGCTTTTAGCCCAATCTCCCGCTTTTAGCCCAATCTCCCGCTTTTAGCCCAATCTCCCGCTTTTAGCCCAATCTCCCGCTTTTAGCCCAATCTCCCGCTTTTAGCCCAATCTCCCGCTTTTAGCCCAATCTCCCGCTTTTAGGCTAGTGGTACATGAGATTATACATGCAGTTCTTTACAACTTTAAAAAAATGTTTTATGGTGCAATAAAATGTTGGTACTGATATACTTTTATTACGTGTTGTTGAACATGCACACGAATGACATAACAACTGATTTCGTGCATAGTCTCCCCCATGAGAATTTAAATTTGTTGACAGGTATGATATCACGTCAAAGGGCAACAGCTGAAGCAAGCATTCTAGGAACTTTTAGTTCTCCTGTTGTACCGACGCCACCTAGCGGATGAGCGGCTAACACTACAACAAGGAAGGGTGGACTGGACTGGTCCCCTGGGGCCGTATGCATGAACAAGTTTTTATCAGCTCTGGGCCCGTATGCATAAACAGGTTTTTATCGGGGTATGTACGGGTCCAAAGCGCGGTGGCGTTGGCTAGCCTATAAGTTATTTATAGATTTGGGAAATCCCTCTGAGCCTGTTCCCGGAGAGCACCGCTATTTCACAATATTGCCGCCGATCGAAGTGAAATTTGATCAAATTAACCCCAAAATCGAAGCGATATTAACGCCGATGCCGAATTTTGGTCAAATTAAACCAATAATCGAACCGATATTAACGCCAGGAGCAGGCTCAGCAATAACAAGGCTCGCTGGTGCCCTGTGGTGTTAAGTACCGATTAGGCTCAAATCTATTCAATGCAATCATATTTAACAGAATTACATCCTCAAAATGTGAAATTTCATAAAATTAACCCTAAAATCGACATGATATTAACGCCGCCTCCGCCGCATCGGCGGCGATATTGTTAAATAGCGGTGCTCGCCGGTGTGGCAGTTTCAGCCGTGCGTCAATGGTCATGAGTCACTAACCTTATAAATTTAATATAATGTTTTTGGTAAAGATATTTTCTATACGTGTACCATGCAATTTGTTTCTAGGTGGTGTGGTTTTAGAGATATTTCACCTTTCCTGGATTTTCTGTATGAAGATTGCTCACCACCATTGACAATGCCTTGAGTTTGACGGTACGCGCAGTGCAAAACATTAGTTTTATTCAAAATTAATAGAAATCAAGACCCCCCCCCCCCCCCCCCACCCCTAACCCTACAAACCCCCCCCCCCCCCCCCCCCCCCCCCCCCACCCCCACCCCCCCCCCCCACCCCACCCCCCCCACCCCCCCCCCCCCATCACCCATACGTTTTGGTAAAGATGTTTTCTATATGTGTACCAAGCGATTTGTTAATAGGTGGTGTGGTTTTAGAGATATTTCACTTTTTCTGTTGACAATGGCTTCAGTTTGAGTATGCGCATGGCTGAAACTGGCGCATGGCTGAAACCGCCACACCGGCAACAGGCTCAGAGGGGTTCCCCAAATCTATAAATAATGCATGGGTTAGCTAACCCCACCGCACTGTGGCCACATACATTTCCTGTGACACATATCCCAACACCGGTGTTAGCTACCTCGGCGGCCGCCCTTAACACCGGAGCCAATAAAAAGTTGTTCATACATTTGGCCCCTGATGTTAAGGGCGGCCACCGGGTTAGCTAACGGCGGTGTTGGGAAATGGGTCACGGGATATGTACGGAGCCAAAGTGCAGAGGTGTTAGCTAACATATAAGTTATTTATAGATTTAGGAAATCCCTCTGAGCCTGTTCCCGGCGAGCACCGCTATTTCCCAATATCACCGCCGATGCGGTGGTGGCGATTTGTTTTGTTTACATTCGATTCGACAATATGGATATTGCCGCAAATGTAGCGGCGGCGTTAATATCGGTTCGATTTTAGGGTTTATTTGATCAAATTTCACTTTTTGAGTATGTAATTCTGTTAAATATGATAGCATTGAATAGATTTGGCCCTAATATATCGCTATCGATGCGGTGGTGGTGGCAGCAATTTGTTTTCATTCGACAATATGAATATCGCCGCTGATGTAGCAGCGGCGTTAATATCGGTTCGATTTTAGGGTTAATTTGATCAAATTTCAATTTTTGAGTATGTAATTCTGTTAAATATGATAGCATTGAATAGATTTGGGCCTAATCGATACCTAACACCACCCTTAAACCTGCTATGGAGTGGTGTTAGTGTACCAGACCTTAAACTCGTGGTGTTTCCATAACACCGGCCCAAGCATAGTGACTTTTCGCCGCTAAACTAGAAATCCCGTCCAAAACCAGTTTTGGCTCGCTAATACCGCCCCATGCATAGAGGCCCTGGCCTTTGTTTACACAGAGATTGACCCTAGATCGACCTCCACTGAAATTAAATGATGTACGAGTAGGGAAGTAATATTTTCTTATTCAGACATAATCACACATTTTATTATGTTTGACACAGATTAATCTGTTTGAAATGTAGCCTAGTATACTTCCACTAATGTGTAAAACACACCACAACAGTAGTGTAAAGAATGGAATAATTACCGTGCAATTGTAACTGGAGTCCGGTGCGCACCTGCGTCTCCGTCTTTCTTCGCTCTTCTCCATAAGCCAAGAAACCGCCGCAGCCTCAGACGGTGGCGCCGCCTGGTGTCAAACCCGCGAAGCAGTGCATTAGTCGCCACCAGGGCTGTGTCGGTTGCCATGGACGCCTAAATCGTCGAACAAGGTGAGCTCTCTGCCGTGAAACTGAATGCTTTATGTTTAAAAATTGTATCATATATCTATATAATATATATTAGATATGCTTTGCTATGATTTGGAACAGGAGTAGTATGGATTGTCACACAATCACCGCGACAACCAACGCCCGACTTTGCATGTGCCACGAGACCGACTGAGCGATAATACGGGAGTTACAAAACACAAACACCAGAAGCAACATACACTACACGACTACGATACAGAGACACTGTCAGTGCATTCTGTAGCTTTTGACGCTATTTGGGAATTTGAATGTTTGCCTCAGCTCAGCGCTGGGCTCACTGCTAGACCCGAGAAGACACGCAGCCCACAACAGGCCGCCCGTCTCTGCGAGTTAGATCGTTTCTGGGGGGCGCGCATGGTGGGAACTCATCTGACGGGATGGCCGAATGAGTTGAGCGTCCGTCTCCCGTTCTGGTAGATTGTGGGATTCGAATCCTGGTTGAGTCATCCAATGACATACAAAATTGATGCTTGTCCTTTCCTAGACTGTCGCTCAGCATTATTAGGATAGGGAAAGGATTGGTTGGCTCAGTGTCAGGATAATGTAACTGAGTGGGATATCAGGTCATGGTTCTGGTGGCCTTGCCTCCAAGTGGAGCAGCACTTTACAGTCGCCATGAGTGTGCACTGTCACAAGTCGGTACCAGTCCTGATATGATCTTAGATGTTGCCAGGACGTAAAACACCAACAACCAACAAAATTTGAAGTGTGTCTCACTCTCAGGTGATGTGTCTGTATATTATTAATGTTTAATAGTCAGTAGTCCAGGAGAGAGCTGGAATTTGACAGCCTCGCGCTGTGTGCCAGCCTCCTGATATATTACGTTATATAACCACCACAATGTTTATATAATTAATGTAAATGTAATGTGTGGTGAGTTAAAAGTGGACCTGGTCAGTTAGAGTTTGTGGTCAGTTTTTTTGCTTTTTGTTTTGTTTGTTTGTACATTAGTTGATTAAGTAGCGGAAATTCCAACCGCAGACAACTGGTCTTCTTCATTCCACTGCTCCTTGCCCTACCCTAATAATGCCAAGTGCCTGGCTTGGAAGCGACAAGTATACATTTTCAAGTCATTGATTTGACTCAACCAGGGTTTGAATCCACAACCTAACAAAACGGGAGATGGACGCTCAACTCATTTGGCCATCCTGTCTGTTTCGAAACGTTGTTCACAACACAAACAGTAGATACAAGATTCACGCAGTACTCACACAAACCATAGATCCAACTGTCCTTTCTGACATTAACATACTATTCTTGCTACACATTGATACCTTGATAACAGATCTACAGAGTACTGAAGGAACTCTGGTCAATAATGTTTCATCAAAATCAAAGGTCTTACTTTGCGGGTCACAGCTAATGTTAATCTAAACTGGATTTGAATGTATTCAGTGAAGGACTGAATACATCGTTTACCATTCTTTTGTCTATTTCTATAATATACATATACAATTATGTTTATATATGTAAATAATATATACATGGGTCAGCCTCACAAAAATGGGCCAATTGGAGGAAGTTGTCGGCGTCGATCATTGGATGTCGGCGTCGATCGGTATCATTATAGTTTAGCATTGACAGAGGTGTTGGAAAGTCCTTAAATTTATCCTGAATGTAAAGGTCGAGAAAATACAACAACCTTATTTGTTTCTAGGATAATTAAATATAAAACAAAGAAATGCACTACACTTTAAGAATTGCGATGCCAACATCTGGTAAAGTTGTCGTCATCAATCATTGGATGTCGGCTTCGATCGGTATAATTATAATTTAGCATTGACAGAGGTGTTGGAAAGTCCGTAAATTTATCCTGAATGTAAAGGTCGAGAAAATACAACAACCTTATTTGTTTCTAGGATAATTTAATATAAAACAAAGAAATGCACTACACTTTAGGAATTGCGATGCTGACATCTTCAATTGACCACCGATTGGCCCATTTTCGTGAGGCTGACTCACATATATTATGTATCATCATCATCATCATGCTGTCGGTCGCGATGCGACAAAGACTGCTTTCATTACTTGACTGCCGCTCTCCATTTAGCTCTCTGCTGTGAGAGTTGTGTCCATGAGTCGGTCTTAATGTCTCTCAGCTTCAGGTTTCTCTTGATGGTATCTTTGAACCGGAGACGGGGGCGCCCTCTCTTTCTGTAGCCAGAAGACAGTTGAGAATAGAGGATCTGCTTTGGTAGCCTGTCTGATGACATCCTCATGAGGTGTCCAGTCCACCGGAGATTCTTTTTGATCAGAAGATCTTCCATAGAGGGCAGCCCCATCCGTTCGAGTATTTCCTTATTCGTCACTTTGTCCTTCCAGGTTAGCCTCATGATTGAACGCAGATGTCGCATCATGAAGGCATGCAGCTTTTTCACCTGCTGTCTGTACACTGTCCAGGCCTCGGCTCCGTATAGTAGGGTGGATAGCACGATTGCGCGGTAGATCTTACCTTTGACCCGAATGGACACATGGTGGTTGTTCCAGAGTCTCTGGCGTAGTCGGCCGAAAGATGCGCTAGCCTTGGCCATCCTCCTCTGTATCTCAGCATCAATGCGTCCATCACTTGATATTATTGTGCATCCGAGATAGGTGAATTCCGGAACCGAGTTCAGCTTGTTTCCGTCAACCATGATCTCCTCCTCTCGGGTTCTTGTAGAGTTGGGTTGGTACAGCACCTCCGTCTTCTTGATGTTAATTTTCAGGCCAAACTTATATATATGTATATATATATATATATATATATGCCCAATTACGCATATAAATGCACATTCGGTGGGATACGATGAACCACACAAACATCAAGATTAACCAACAAACCTTTGTTTCAAACTGATTTATGACTAGAAACGAAGGTATGAAGTAGATTAGAACTTGACTGTGTGTCATAAAAAATATGTGGAATGAAAAAGAGTAAAGCCTGACACTGACATTCTGTTTTAATAACAATCAAACAAAGTTCATTGAGATTCCCCCGTCATATACACGCGCACATACGTATGCATGGTTATGTCTACATAATACATATACCGGACGCGATGGCCGAATCGATAGAGCGCAGGCCTCCCGTGCGGGAGATCGGGAGTTCGATTCTGGGTCGAATCAAAACAATGACATACAAAATTGATACTTCTTGCTTCCTAGACTGGTGCTCAGCATAAAGGGGCTGTCACATTAGGGTTTTTTGCGGGAGCGTATGGCGGCGTAAGCGCGTTACGTCATATACGTCGGCATACGCCGTATACGCTACTCATACGCTACGCATACGCTACTCATACGCTACTCATACGCCATGAACCAGATGCCGGCGTATGTGAAGCGTATGAGGCATACGCCGCCATACGCTTTCATAAATCCGTCCGTCCAAATTTTTTTGTGCATGCTAAAAAAAAAAGACCTATGAGGGCGTATGGCCCATACTGTCAAAACATGTCACAGCACGCTCCCATACGCTCCCATACGCTCCTCATACGCTCCTCGTACGCTCCTCGTAGGTTCCACATACGCTCAAAACCACCCGAAAGGTCACCAAATGTCATCATAGGCTGGCATGCGCAGGACCTACGTAGGTTTTCAATACGCTCCCGCCATACGCCGTAATGTGACAGGGCCTTTAATAGGATAGGGAAAGGACTGGGTAGCTCAGTGTAAGGATAATGTGACTGAGTGGGATATTGGGTCATGGTGCTGGTGGCCTGATTTCCCAATGGGGCAACACTTTAAAGTCGCCATGAGTGCACACTGTCACAAGTCGGTGCCCGTCCTGATATGACCTTAGATGTTGCCAGGACGTAAAACTCCAACAACCAACCATCTGTATATATATGATATATATATATCCAATGCGACTGACACATAGTAACATCTGGTGAAGATGAGGAGTGCCGCAGGTGGTGCCACCGGTAGAGTGATTGGTCTAACAGAGTATAACAATATTAATAACAATTTCCTTACATATCTTTATACTTGCATAAAGCCATGACAGACACCATAAAGCAAACCATCTCCTGTAACCACACTGGCTGCACCACCTATAACGCAATACAGAGAGCAAAAAGATTCTGCAACAAGCTCCTCTACAAGCTCCGCACCAACCCCAACTGAGGCACTGAGAATCTCGTTGAAATAGCCATAAGTTGGGCCAAAGACGTCGAGCTTGCCGAATCGGACAGGAAGTGGAAACTCTGGTGCACCAAAATAAACTCTCACACCACCTCCAGACAACTCTAGTGAAAACTGAACAGCATCCAGCGGAGACTTGGTATCCCCCACTCTACCCACATCCTGACCATGTTTGCAACAGAACACAACAACAAGTTCACGGACAGAACAGACCCTGCAATCAACCTCCCTCACACCCACCAACTAGCGCTCACCAGGAACTCCGCCTGGAGAGCCGACCTCATAGACATATCAATAGCCAGCATGTCCACCCATAATCACAACAACCACATGACCAGGGCTGAGCTTGACTGTGCCCTAGGCACCACCACAAAGAAGACAACCCCAGAAGCCGACGGACTCCATAACACTACGTGGACAAAGTTATCTGCCACTAACAGGGAACCTCTCCTCCCCCTCCTCGACAATATCTTCAAGAAAACCCCAGGCGAAGTCAGACCCATCTCCCTCCTCCAATCCCTTGGGAAAGTGAGTGAAAGAATCGTCCTTGCCCATCTCCAAATGGTCACAGAAGACCCCACCACTGGCCTACCAGAGGAGGTTATCGACTACCGAGGAGGACGAGGCACCCAGCATGCCATCGCCACCATAATCGAGAGCATTTCTTATGGCCTCAGTAATGGGCACAAGACAGCATCCCTCTTCCTTGACCTGCAATCAACGCACAGGATCTGGCTGAGCAGGTGCTCCACCTGGTACGGAACGCCTGCTGGGGGCCTTGGACTAAAGATCTCCCCCACCAAGACCAATATCATGCAGATGTTCAGAGGTCAACCACATCACCCCCTCTACCTAGATGGATCCCCTATCAAATGGGTCTCCACCTTCGACTACCTAGGTATCCATCTAGACTGAGACCGTAACATGAGAGCCCTCTGCCGCCACCTGACCACCAGAATGACCAACAGACTCCTGCTCATGAAGAGGATCTCTGGCTTCTCCTGGGGTGCCCCTGATGGTGTACTCACACTGTTCTACCGCCAGGTAGTCCACTCCCTCTTCAACTATGTCATGCCCATACTCACTCTTACAGCCCTCGGGCATGACAACCCCCAAGCTCGACTACCCAAGAACAAGATCTTCCTGAATGAGTTCCGAAAACTTGAGAACATCCAACATCGCGCTGCCAGGCGTAAAAATATACAGATTTTCGGTTCGGATTTATATATTGGCAAGGTTGGGCGACAGAGTGGGGACCAGGATTATGTAACAGGGAAGCAATGGGTGCCCCACATACGGTGTGACATAAGCGCCTATGTGGAAAATGTGATAACACATAGTGACCGAGATTGTGATGTGATGTTCATATTTAAGAGACGGTTAATGATTAGTGAAATGTCCCCTCCATGCACCAGAAAGAATGCAAGTGGAGGGGAAGGGCATTTTTAATATATGTTTATTGTAACTGTCTGCAACTACTTGTTACCATGGGGCCGATGGGCAAGCACACCTAGCCATCCTGCATACATTATGGACATCACCTGCAGCTGGGGGTTGAGTGATAGCTGCCCCCTATTAGGGCATCGCCACCCAGGCTGTAGGGGGTGTCTGATTGGCTGGCAGTGGGAGCCCACTCACCTGCATTCCTTATGCCTGACACACAGACCTCACTCTAGGCACTCTTCTCTTGTCCAGGGCTCCATACGCTCTTGTCTGAGACTCCACTTCTACACCCAAACTAGCAACAACCATTGGACTCAGGTTCAATGGGCTGTAGGCACTGATTCAAATATATACACAAGCCAGAGTCATGTGGATCTGTGTGGGCAGTTGGTAAGGAGTGAGGGTGATAGGACACCAGTAGCTGAACAGGAGTTGATGCCAGTAAAGCGCAACTTCTTCACTGTCAATCTTGTGTGACTTGTCTTCCTTTCTTCCTTATGAGATGGTTGGAAGGGACACAGGTGGAAACTGACAGACAGTTGTCAGAAAACACCTTGGGAGAGTAGTGATATTTGGGGCTCTGACGGCCGAACACCCAAAATATTACACAGGGTTGTCCTCCATGTTCCCAGCACCTCTAGGATTGAGATCGTCCTCCTCGAATCCGGCGTCCCTCCCCTCCACCTCTGAACGAAACAACTTCTTACCACCCACCTCACAAGAACCCTCTCCTCAGGCCTTTCATAAAAAATCTGCATAGTCTCCCCCGGCCCTCTCAGAGGACTGTGGTTGGGCTCTTAGGCTGCGTTTTTCCTTCCTCCTCCTCCTCCTCCTCCTCCTCCTCCTCACCACTGCTCACCCCCCAATTTCTCTAACCACTACCCATTGGAAGCCAACTCCCGACCACATGGGAACAGTTTCAGCGGTGCCCATACAGTGCTGCAGATTTGCAGCCTTCAGCGCACCAATGCAACTGAAAACTCCCCCAAAACAACAACACGATCTGGCTGGCGACTCCCCAGGTGGCGCCACGTGTCAGCCTGTGGACAGCGGGCAGGCGCAGCATCCTGCAGGGATACTTCCGGTTGGTTGTTGGAGTTTTACATCCTGGCAACATCTAAGGTCATATCAGGATGGGTACCGACTTGTGACAGTGCACACTCATGTCGACTTTATAGTGCTACCCCACTGGGAGACAAATCCCATTTTACAGCCGCCAGCACCATGACCTGATATCCCACTGAGTCACATTATTCTGACACTGAGCCAACCAGTCCTAGCTCTAGCCTAATAATGCTGAGTGCTAGTCTAGGCAGCGACAAGTATCAATTTTTAAGTATCCGGTTTGACTCGAGCAGGTTTCGATCTCACGATACCAAAACGGAAGACGGCTGCTCAACTCATTCGGCGGTCCCGTCTGGTCTCTTTACTTGCGGTCTCAGTCATGGTGCTGGTTGAGAGTGCCGGTGGTGGATCATGAAATTATTTAAAGAAAGCCCAGAACACTTGAAACAATATTAAAATTCTTATTTCCATTTAAATCCACAGGACGTCATCTATAAAAGACCGGGTCATCAAATCGTTCAACAGTTTGAACACCGACAGGCAGCAAGGACATCACACACACAGCGCACACAGAAACCACACACAGCTCACACACACAGCTCACACACATAATCCACACACAGAAACCACACACAGCTCACAGACACATCTCACACACAGCTCACACACAGCTCTCACACAGAGCTCACACACACAAAGCATACACATAGCTCACACACATAACCCACACACAGAGCTCACACACAAAAACCACACACATAGCTACCAGATAGAGCTCACAAACACCTCACAAACACCTTATAGAAACATACGGACAGCTCTGAGACATGAACACTGGCGACAAGATGGCGACCAACAAGCCCGCTCCTCCCGGGGCCGAGAAGGTCAAGGTCACCGACAAAAGCTCTGCAGGTTGGTCCCCAGCCACTCGCAACTCGTCAAAGGCACTTTTAGGACACATTATTTATAGTTGGTGAAGTGCATGTTCGTTGGAATATGTGCTGAATAAGTAATTAATCAACTCCCTAATTGATGGTGCCACTCATTCTGATATCCATATCACAGACTTTGATATAGCTTTTTTAATTAAAGTCGCATAGTCTGATGGGTTTGAGTTTCTACTATTTTCAAAAATAAATATATTAAGATTGATCATTATAATCTATTTTTACTTTAAGGGGCTGTCACATTAGGGTTTTTTGCGGGAGCGTATGGCGGCGTAAGCGCGTTACGTCATATACGTCGGCATACGCCGTATACGCTACTCATACGCTACGCATACGCTACTCATACGCTACTCATACGCCGCCAGATGCCGGCGTATGTGAAGCGTATGAGGCATACGCCGCCATACGCTTTCATAAATCCGTCCGTCCAATTTTTTTTGTGCATGCTAAAAAAAACGCGACCTATGAGGGCGTATGGCCCATACTGTCAAAAAATGTCACAGCACGCTCCCATACGCTCCTCATACGCTCCTCGTACGCTCCTCGTAGGTTCCACATACGCTCAAAACCATCCGAAAGGTCACCAAATGTCATCATAGGCTGGCACGTGCAGGACCTACGTAGGTTTTCAATACGCTCCCGCCATACGCCGTAATGTGACAGGGCCTTTAGTTTGAAGTAACTTATATTTTAAGTGGAAATAGGTTTGGCAAGCGCGTCAATACACTGACACCATAGTGTTCACGTTCTATTAACTTGTCTCAGTGTTCCGCAGTAGGGCCTCGTTCTACTAACTTGTCTCGGTGTTCCGCAGTAGGGCCTCGTTCTATTAACTTGTCTCGGTGTTCCGCAGTAGGGCCTCGTTCTATTAACTTGTCTCGGTGTTCCGCAGTAGGGCCTCGTTCTACTAACTTGTCTTGGTGTTCCACAGTAGGGCCTCGTTCTACTAACTTGTCTCGGTGTTCCGCAGTAGGGCCTCGTTCTATTAACTTGTCTCGGTGTTCTGCAGGAGGGCCTCGTTCTACTAACTTGTCTCCGTGTTCCACAGCAGGGCCTCATTCTGTTAACTTGTCTCGGTGTTCCGCAGTAGGGCCTCGTTCTACTAACTTGTCTCCGTGTTCCGCAGTAGGGCCTCGTTCTATTAACTTGTCTCGGTGTTCTGCAGTAGGGCCTCATTCTACTAACTTGTCTCGGTGTTCCGCAGTAGGGCCTCGTTCTGTTAACTTGTCTCGGTGTTCTGCAGTAGGGCCTCGTTCTACTAACTTGTCTCCGTGTTCTGCAGTAGGGCCTCGTTCTATTAACTTGTCTCGGTGTTCCGCAGTAGGGCCTCATTCTATTAACTTGTCTCGGTGTTCCGCAGTAGGGCCTCGTTCTACTAACTTGTATCCATGTTCCACAGTAGGGCCTCGTTCTACTAACTTGTCTCGGTGTTTCGCAGTAGGGCCTCGTTCTATTAACTTGTCTCAGTGTTCCGCAGTAGGGCCTCATTCTATTAACTTGTCTCGGTGTTCCGCAGTAGGGCCTCGTTCTACTAACTTGTCTCCGTGTTCCACAGTAGGGCCTCGTTCTATTAACTTGTCTCAGTGTTCCTCAGTAGGGCCTCGTTCTATTAACTTGTCTCAGTGTTCCGCAGTAGGGCTTCGTTCTATTAACTTGTCTCGGTGTTCCGCAGTAGGGCCTCGTTCTATTAACTTGTCTCAGTGTTCCGCAGTAGGGCCTCGTTCTACTAACTTGTCTCGGTGTTCTGCAGTAGGGCCTCGTTCTATTAACTTGTCTCGGTGTTCCTCAGTAGGGCCTTGTTCTATTAACTTGTCTCGGTGTTCCGCAGTAGGGCCTCGTTCTACTAACTTGTCTCCGTGTTCCACAGTAGGGCCTCGTTCTACTAACTTGTCTCGGTGTTCCGCAGTAGGGCCTCGTTCTATTAACTTGTCTCGGTGTTCCGCAGTATGGCCTCGTTCTTCTAACTTGTCTCGGTGTTCCGCAGTAGGGCCTCATTCTATTAACTTGTCTCGGTGTTCCGCAGTAGGGCTTCATTCTACTAACCTGTCTCGGTGTTCCGCAGTAGGGCCTCGTTCTGTTAACTTGTCTCGGTGTTCCGCAGTAGGGCCTTGTTCTACTAACTTGTCTCGGTGTTCCGCAGTAGGGCCTCGTTCTATTCAACTTTAAAGTCACTCAATATTCCTTTGATGAGTAATAAATGCTCCCTGAGTGCATATCTCAGTTGGGTGTGTGATCAAATCTAGAGAGGTATTTTGGCAGGGGTGGCTCAAGGTATCGGCAACTGGGACGGTCGCATGGTGGGGGGGGGGGCACTAGGGGGCGCCACGTCAGTGTTAAATTAAACAAAATTATACTTATACTTATAAGGGCGCCAAAGTTCAGCTTTGCTGGGGTGGCAGCAAACCTAGGGCTGGTTATGTGCTTTGGGTAGGAAACATTGTGTGGCTTTGCGTTGCCTTTGAGTGTCATTTGAGTGCCCTGTAAGTGCCCTGTAAGTGCCCTGTGAGTGCCATGTGAGTGCCCTGTGAGTGCCGTGTGAGTGCCATGTGAGTGCAGTGTGAATGCCATGTGAGTGCCATGTGAGAGCCCTGTGAGTGCCCTTTGAGTGCCCTGTAAGTGCCCCATGAGTACCCTGTGAGAGCCCTCTGAGTGCCCTCTGCGTGTCTCGTTGACCTTCTGACGCTGCGTCTCTCAGTTAACAAGTACGAGCTGGTGCTGCTGGAGATGGCGGGCCCGGGGCGGGGCGAGGAACGCTGCTCCTGCGTCTTCCAGATCCTCGACCAGCTGCAGCCGCACCTCGGGGTGTTCGCGCCCGTCGTCAAGCGTATCAGGGACGAGCTGTTCGGTGCGTAGTGTCGGCACCACCCAACCATCACACCCCAACCATCACACCCCACCCCAACCATCACCTCAACCACCTCAACCATCACACCCCACCTCAACCATCACACCCCCACCATCACAGCCCCACCCCCACCATCACACCCCACCTCAACCATCACCCCCGACCTCAACCACCTCAACCATCACACCCC
>CM059201.1:60243617-60281654 GCA_030323885.1 Branchipolynoe longqiensis
TACCATCCCCCCTCCCCCTCCTGCATCCAGCCGTCTCTATAGCGCCCAGTCACGTGACTAATACCGTTGTCACGTGCACATCCTCCACCTGTCATGGCGACCTATAGATAACAAGCAGGGCAGAGGAGGACCGCACTGCAACGCCCACAGCATGCACTAGACATGGCTGAATGAGTTGCGGCCATTTTCTGTTTGGCAGGTTGTGACGTTCAAACCCTGGCTGGGTCATGATTTAAAATGTATACTTGTTGCCTGGCGTTCGGCATTACTAATGTCAAGGGGGTGATGAAAATGGGAAATATTGCGCTTAGACTGGGACTCGAACCCACATCTCTTTGCATTCCGGGCCAGTGTGCTAACCATTACACCACCTAGGCCCCCTGATATCACCACACTAACCCATGCCTACCTGTCTATGTGGTTAGTTGCCTGAAAGGTCAGTGCAGACTCCTACACTAGGATAGGGCAAGGAGCAGTGGAATGAGGAAGACCAGTTGTCCGTGGTTGAACCTTGCCTGAGTAAGCTAGGTGGGTGGCCGCTTGTTAATAAGTGTGCTCCGAGTGACCATCCTCTAGGTCCCCACAAAGGGCTGGCACCCGGCGTGCTTACACACCAGGAAGTGGGGTGGTCCCTCGCAGCCATATCCTTCATTAGGCTCTATAATATAAGCTCAATTTAAACCCATAAACACATGGCTCGTGATGACTAAACTTAGCACGGTTCTTGCCATAAATTTATTGTCGAGTTGCAGTGAAATCATATTAACTGGTGGTATCCTGCTGTGGGGATACATTAATGCAGGTGGTGTCCTGCTGTTGGGATGCATTAATGCAGATGGTGTCCTGCTGTGGGGTGCATTAATGCAGATGGTGTCCTGCTGTGGGGATGCATTAATGCAGATGGTGTCCTGCTGTGGGGATGCATTAATGCAGATGGTGTCCTGCTGTGGGGGTGCATTAATGCAGGTGGTGTCCTGCTGTGGGGATGCATTAATGCAGATGGTGTCCTGCTGTGGGGATGCATTAATGCAGATGGTGTCCTGCTGTGGGGGTGCATTAATGCAGATGGTGTCCTGCTGTGGGGATGCATTAATGCAGATGGTGTCCTGCTGTGGGGGTGCATTAATGCAGGTGGTGTCCTGCTGTGGGGGTGCATGATGGTGTCCTGCTGTGGGGATGCATTAATGCAGATGGTGTCCTGCTGTGGGGGTGCATTAATGCAGATGGTGTCCTGCTGTGGGGATGCATTAATGCAGATGGTGTCCTGCTGTGGGGATGCATTAATGCAGGTGGTGTCCTGCTGTGGGGATGCATTAATGCAGGTGGTGTCCTGCTGTGGGGATGCATTAATGCAGGTGGTGTCCTGCTGTGGGGGTGCATTAATGCAGGTGGTGTCCTGCTGTGGGGATGCATTAATGCAGGTGGTGTCCTGCTGTGGGGATGCATTAATGCAGGTGGTGTCCTGCTGTGGGGATGCATTAATGCAGGTGGTGTCCTGCTGTGGGGATGCATTAATGCAGGTGGTGTCCTGCTGTGGGGATGCATTAATGCAGGTGGTGTCCTGCTGTGGGGATGCATTAATGCAGGTGGTGTCCTGCTGTGGGGATGCATTAATGCAGATGGTGTCCTGCTGTGGGGATGCATTAATGCAGGTGGTGTCCTGCTGTGGGGATGCATTAATGCAGGTGGTGTCCTGCTGTGGGGATGCATTAATGCAGATGGTGTCCTGCTGTGGGGATGCATTAATGCAGGTGGTGTCCTGCTGTGGGGATGCATTAATGCAGGTGGTGTCCTGCTGTGGGGATGCATTAATGCAGGTGGTGTCCTGCTGTGGGGATGCATTAATGCAGGTGGTGTCCTGCTGTGGGGATGCATTAATGCAGGTGGTGTCCTGCTGTGGGGATGCATTAATGCAGGTGGTGTCCTGCTGTGGGGATGCATTAATGCAGGTGGTGTCCTGCTGTGGGGATGCATTAATGCAGATGGTGTCCTGCTGTGGGGATGCATTAATGCAGGTGGTGTCCTGCTGTGGGGATGCATTAATGCAGATGGTGTCCTGCTGTGGGGATGCATTAATGCAGTATTGCGTTGTCTGTTGTGGGGATGCATTAATGCAGGTGGTGTCCTGCTGTGGGGATGCATTAATCAGGTGGTGTCCTCTGTGGGGATGATTAATGCAGGTCCTGTTCTGCTGTGGGGATGCATTAATGCAGATGGTGTCCTGCTGTGGGGATGTGCATTAATACAGGTGGTGTCCTGCTGTGTGGGTGCACTAATGCAGGTGGTGTCCTGCTGTGTGGGTGCATTAATGCAGGTGATGTTCTGCATCGGGGATGCCTTAATGTAGGTGGTGTCCTGCTGCGGGGATGCCATAATGCAGGTGGTGTCCTGCTGTGGGGATGCATTAATGCAGGTGGTGTCCTGCTGTGGGGATGCATTAATGCAGGTGGTGTCCTGCTGTGGGGATGCATTAATGCAGGTGGTGTCCTGCTGTGGGGATGCATTAATGCAGGTGGTGTCCTGCTGTGGGGGTGCATTAATGCAGGTGGTGTCCTGCTGTGGGGATGCATTAATGCAGGTGGTGTCCTGCTGTGGGGATGCATTAATGCAGGTGGTGTCCTGCTGTGGGGATGCATTAATGCAGGTGGTGTCCTGCTGTGGGGATGCATTAATGCAGGTGGTGTCCTGCTGTGGGGATGCATTAATGCAGATGGTGTCCTGCTGTGGGGATGCATTAATGCAGGTGGTGTCCTGCTGTGGGGATGCATTAATGCAGGTGGTGTCCTGCTGTGGGGATGCATTAATGCAGATGGTGTCCTGCTGGGGGATGCATTAATGCAGGTGGTGTCCTGCTGTGGGGGTGCATTAATGCAGGTGGTGTCCTGCTGTGGGGGTGCATTAATGCAGATGGTGTCCTGCTGTGGGGGTGCATTAATGCAGGTGGTGTCCTGCTGTGGGGATGCATTAATGCAGGTGGTGTCCTGCTGTGGGGATGCATTAATGCAG
Source organism: Branchipolynoe longqiensis (assembly GCA_030323885.1). Taxonomy (NCBI): domain Eukaryota; kingdom Metazoa; phylum Annelida; class Polychaeta; order Phyllodocida; family Polynoidae; genus Branchipolynoe; species Branchipolynoe longqiensis. The sequence continues at coordinate 60,246,624 of CM059201.1, forward strand.
GTGGTGTCCTGCTGTGGGGATGCATTAATGCAGATGGTGTCCTGCTGTGGGGGTGCATTAATGCAGGTGGTGTCCTGCTGTGGGGGTGCATTAATGCAGATGGTGTCCTGCTGTGGGGATGCATTAATGCAGATGGTGTCCTGCTGTGGGGTGCATTAATGCAGGTGGTGTCCTGCTGTGGGGATGCATTAATGCAGGTGGTGTCCTGCTGTGGGGATGCATTAATGCAGGTGGTGTCCTGCTGTGGGGGTGCATTAATGCAGGTGGTGTCCTGCTGTGGGGATGCATTAATGCAGATGGTGTCCTGCTGTGGGTGTGCATTAATGCAGGTGGTATCCTGCTGTGGGGATGCATTAATGCAGATGGTGTCCTGCTGTGGGGATGCATTAATGCAGGTGGTGTCCTGCTGTGGGTGTGCATTAATGCAGGTGGTATCCTGCTGTGGGGATGCATTAATGCAGATGGTGTCCTGCTGTGGGGATGCATTAATGCAGATGGTGTCCTGATGTGGGGGTGCATTAATGCAGGTGGTGTCCTGCTGTGGGGATGCATTAATGCAGATGGTGTCCTGCTGTGGGGATGTATTAATGCAGGTGGTGTCCTGCTGTGGGGTCCATTAATGCAGGTGGCGTCCTGCTGTGGGGGTGCATTAATGCAGGTGGTGTCCTGCTGTGGGGATGCATTAATGCAGGTGGTGTCCTGCTGTGGGCATGCATTAATGCAGATGGTGTCCTGCTGTGGGGATGCATTAATGCAGATGGTGTCCTGCTGTGGGGTTGCATTAATGCAGATGGTGTCCTGCTGTGGGGGTGCATTAATCAGGGTGTCCTGCGTGGGGATGCATTAATCATGGTGTCCGTTGGGGCATTAATGCAGATGGTGTCCTGCTGTGGGGGTGCATTAATGCAGATGGTGTCCTGCTGTGGGGATGCATTAATGCAGATGGTGTCCTGCTGTGGGGTGCATTAATGCAGGTGGTGTCCTGCTGTGGGGATGCATTAATGCAGGTGGTGTCCTGCTGTGGGGATGCATTAATGCAGATGGTGTCCTGCTGTGGGGGTGCATTAATGCAGGTGGTGTCCTGCTGTGGGGATGCATTAATGCAGATGGTGTCCTGCTGTGGGGATGCATTAATGCAGGTGGTGTCCTGCTGTGGGGGTGCATTAATGCAGATGGTGTCCTGCTGTGGGGATGCATTAATGCAGATGGTGTCCTGCTGTGGGGATGCATTAATGCAGATGGTGTCCTGCTGTGGGGGTGCATTAATGCAGATGGTGTCCTGCTGTGGGGATGCATTAATGCAGATGGTGTCCTGCTGTGGGGATGCATTAATGCAGATGGTGTCCTGCTGTGGGGGTGCATTAATGCAGATGGTGTCCTGCTGTGGGGATGCATTAATGCAGATGGTGTCCTGCTGTGGGTATGCATTAATGCAGATGGTGTCCTGCTGTGGGGATACACTATTGCAGATGGTGTCCTGCTGTCGTGGTGCATTAATGCAGATGGTGTCCTGCTGTGGGGATACATTAATGCAGATGGTGTCCTGCTGTGGGGATGCATTAATAGAGATGGTGTCCTGCTGTGGGGATGCATTAATGCAGATGGTGTCCTGCTGTGGGGATGCATTAATGCAGATGATGTCCTGCTGTGGGGGTGCATTAATGCAGATGGTGTCCTGCTGTGGAATACACTAATATAGCTAGTTTCCTAAATAGACATTTAACATGGAAAACTATTGAAGAAATGTAGAATGTGGATTTGTACAGTTGTTGGTGTGTTGCGTCCTGGCAACATCTAAGGTTATATCAGGATAGGTACCGACTTGTGACAGTGCGCACTCATGGTGACTTGTGTGTGCTGCCCCACTGGGAAATCAGGCTGCCGGCACCATGACCCGATATCCCACTCAGTCACATTGTCCTAACACGGAGCTAGTCAGTCCTTGCCCTATCCTATTAATGCCGAGCGCCAGGCTAGGAAGCGACAAGTATCAATTTGATAAGTTATTGGTTTGACTCGACCGGGAATTGAACTCCCTATCTCCCACACATGAGTCTCGCGCTGTACCGACTCGGCCACTGCGCCCGGTCGCAACGAAAATCGATCACACAAAATGCGGGGCTCTCTCAGCTTAGTTTGAAATCCGTCCGCCAGGTGGCGTGTCAGTGCCACCCTCTTCTGCGAGCAGTCCAAGACCTTCATTACTTGCCTGCGCGGCCTGCATGCCCAACAGGTGGCGTCCCTGGCGGCCAGACATTGAAGTGGCCATCCTTTCTTCTATTATCGCCCAGGCTGCACGTTAGGTGACATTAATGTGTTACTCGTGTGACTCGTGTTACTCGTGTTACTTGTGTTACTCGTGTGTTTGTGTGTTTTGGTGTTTGTATGTTTTGGTGTTTGGGGGATTGTGTGTTTGTATGTTTGTGTTACTTGTGTGTGTGTTTGTGTGTTTGGGGTGAGTGTTCTTGTTCAATGCGTTGTGTTGATGTGTGCTTCACGTGTCATGGCGTTTTGGTAGATTGTGGATTTCGAACCCACGGGTTCGAATCCTGGTCGGGTCAAACCAATGACTTAAAATTGATACTTGTCGATTCCTAGCCAGGGGCTCCACATTATTCGGACAGGGCAAGGACTGGTTGGCTCAGTGTCAGGATAATGCGACTGAGTAGAATGTTAGGTTAGGGTGCTGGTGGCCTGGTCTACCAGTGCGGCAGCAGTATAAAGTTGCCATGAGTGCGCATTGCCACAAATCGGTACCCGTCCTCATATGACCTTAGATGTTGCCAAGACATATAGCTCCAACAACCAACGAACCATCGCGTGCCCTGGAAAACATCGTCTTCTCCCATTTCTCTGCAGACAACTGCGCCGTGCAACGACCGGGCGCCGCCCGAATCGGTAAAGCGCAGGCTCCCCGCGCGGCACGTCATGGGCTCGAATCTCAGCCGAGTAAAACTAATCACTCAGAAAATCGACAATTGTCGCTACCGAGCCAGGCACTCGGCATTACTAGGATGGAGCAAGGAATGGTTGGCTCAAGATCAGGATAATGTGACTGAGTGGGATATTAGGTCATGATGCCAGACACACGGTCTGCCAGTGGGGCAGGACTATAAAATCACAATAGGTGTGCACTGCCACAAGTCGATCAGAAATCACCTATTCCAACCTAAAGCAACCATAAATGACAAACCCCCCCCTCCCCCCACACACACACACATCACAACTAACGAACCATAAATGACCCCCCCCCCACACACACATACACACATCACAACCAACTAACCATAAATGACACCCCCCCCCCACACACACATACACACATCACAACCAATGAACCATAAATAACCCCCCCCCCACACACACACACATACACACATCAAAACCAACAAACCATAAATGACACCCCCACCCCACACACATATATCAAAACCAACAAACCATAAATGACACCCCCCCCCCCACACACACACACATCACAACCAACGAACCATAAATGACACCCCCCCACACACACACATACACACATCAGGGCCCGTATGCAGGAGTCGGTGATAGCGGCGTTTGGTGTTACAGCCTGTCACCGTTTAGGTATCACCGACGTCGGGAAGTGTGTCAAGCGGTATGCAGGAGCGCATAACACTTTGATTATAGCTAAACGTGAAGTTATTTATAGATTTGGCAATATGAATAACACCGCCAATGCGGCGGTGGCGTTAATATCGGTTCGAATTTAGGGTTAATTTGATTAAATTTCGCTTATGGCGTATGTAATTCTGTTAAATATGACAGCATTTAATAGATTTGGGCCTAATATATTGCCGCCGATACGGCGGCGATGGCGGCGGCCATGTTTATTTGACGTTGGACAGTATGGATATCGACGTCGCTGCGGCGGCGGCGATTTGTGTACTTTACATTCGTCGATTCGACAATATTAATATGGCCGCCTCTGCAGCGGCAGCGTTAATATTGCTTCGAATTGATTGTTAATTTGCTGAAATTTCACTTATTGCGTATGTAATTCTGTCAAATATGATAGCATTGAATAGATTTGGGCCTAACCTACCACTAACACCGCTGTGAACTAGCTATGTTTCTGGTTTACCTTAACCTAGTTTAAGCTTCTGGTGTTAGGCCTATCAGTGACTCATGCATGCCACTTTTCGCCGCTAAATGGGGATTCTCGCCAAACACCGTTTTGGCTCGCTATCACCGACTCCTGCATACGGGCCCATAACTAATGAACCATAAATGACCCCCTCACACACACACACACACATCACAATGAACGAACCATAAATGACCCCCCCCCCCCACACACACATCACAACTAACAAATCGATTTGATGTCACAATATCAGCGTAATGCGATGAAAGGAGACTTTTAATTAAGCCAAAGCACTTGAAGAGTTCTGTTCCAAAACGCGATAAAGGCCATTAAAAAAATGTGTTTGAAATGACAATACCGTATTTTGGAAAAAGAACTCTATATATATGTGAAGAACTATATATATATATGAAGAACTCTATATATATATATGAAGAACTCTATATATATATATGAAGAACTCTATATATATCTGAAGAACTATATATATATATATGAAGAGTTCTTCATATATATATAGAGAGTTCTTCATATATATATAGAGTTCTTCATATATATATATATAATTCTTCACATATATATATAGAGTTCTTCATATATATATAGAGTTCTTCATATATATATAGAGTTCTTCATATATATATAGAGTTCTTCATATATATATAGAGTTCTTCATTTATACATAGAGTATTTCATATATATATATATATAGAGTTCTTCATATATATAGAGTTCTTCATATATATATAGAGTTCTTCATATATATATATCGAGTTCTTCATACATATATAGAGTTCTTCATATATATATAGAGTTCTTCATATATATATACAGAGTTCTTCAATATATATATACATATATGAAGAGCTCTTATCCACAACATGATCTACACCTTGGCATTGGCATTGCAAACTCATGTTTTTGATTGGCACTTATCGTGTTTTTCAAAAGAACTTTTCATTTGGCTAGATCTCACTCATTCAACTTAGATACTGGTAATATGTATTTGCGCAGAGAAGTAAATAGATTAAATCAGCGAACCTAGATAGGCTAGAACCTGTCACTACAGAAAGTTGTGCAGGCCTATCACGTACACTTCAGAATGCACAACAAACTTACTTTGCATGTTTGCATATCAAATATCTCCAAACTTAACATGTCAGAATAAAAGTGACTAAAATAACAAGAAGCTTGTTTTATTTAACGATGACTTAGAGCACATTGATTTTTAACATCGGCTATTGGACGTCAAACATATAGTCATTCTTTGAAGGAACCGTGCTGCCACCACATAGGTTAATCTTTCCGATAAGCAGCAAGGGGTCTTTTATATGAACTTTCCCACATACAGTACAGCACATACCTCAGCATTTGATGAACCAGTTGTGGACCACTGGTTGGAACGGAAAATAGCCCAAACTGCAACCTGAGCAGGATTGATCGGATGACCGACACCTTCACAGGTGGACACTCTACCGCCTGAACTACGTCGCGCTCCCCAAAAGTGATTCCAGACTGATGTAAAGTAGATTAGACCTTCAAACTGAAGGGTCCAGCGGATTATGTAACTTTCAATTTACGGCATATGAGGTTTTCTTATTATTAAGTTGTAGTTGTTTTGCAATACTGTCATCACTTGTTATGGTTAGTCAATCACCAATCTCACCTGTCGATGTTGGCCGCCAGGTGCTTCGCCCCAGTCAGGGTGGGCAGACGCTCCTCCGGGGGGAAGAGGTCGGGCTGGGAACTCCCTGTGGGAAGAAGAAGGTGTCAGGTCACATGGAGTAGGTGTCAGGTCACATGGAGTAAGTGTCAGGTCCAATGGAGTATTTGTCACCAGTCACATGGGGTAGGTGTCAGGTCACATGGAGTAGGTGTCAGGTCACATGGAGTAGGTGTCAGGTTACATGGAGTAGGTGTCAGGTCACATGGAGTAAGTGTCACCGGTCACATGGAGTAGGTGTCAGGTCACATGGAGTAGGTGTCAGGTCACATGGAGTAGGTGTCAGGTCACATGGAGGAAGTGTCACCGGTCACATGGAGTAGGTGTCAGGTCACATGGAGTAGGTGTCAGGTCACATGGAGTAGGTGTCAGGTCACATGGAGGAAGTGTCACCGGTCACATGGAGTAGGTGTCAGGTCACATGGAGTATGCATCAGGTCACATGGAGTAGGCATCAGGTCACATGGAGTAGGTGTCAGGTCACATGGAGTAGGTGTCTGGTCACATGGAGTAAGTGTCAGGTCACATGGAGTAGGCATCAGGTCACATGGAGTAAGTGTCAGGTCACATGGAGTAGGTGTCAGGTCACATGGAGTAGGTCTCATGTCACATGGAGTAGGTGTCAGGTCACATGGAGTAGGTGTCAGGTCACATGGAGTAGGTGTCAGGTCACATGGAGTAGGTGTCAGGTCACATGGAGTAGGTGTCAGGTCACATGGAGTAGGTGTCAGGTCACATGGAGTAGGTGTCAGGTCAAATGGAGTAGGTGTCAGGTCACATGGAGTAGGTGTCACTACACTAGTATACCCAGTGCAGACTACTACACTAGTACACCCCCCCCACCCCGCCTCTGCGCCGATCTATTGGCGTCTGTTGACATGTCTGTCTGTGTGTCACCACTGACGTCAGAGAACCACAACGAGGCTGCCTGAGGAAGCCATTTATTTCCACTAGTACCCCCAACGTAGGAAGGGGGGGGGGGGGAGTTGGTCAGTGGTATGCACATCAAAATTAACTTCACATGTTTTGCCTTCAAATATCTCCAACATTAACAGTTTAAAATAAAAGCAGTCGAAATTAAAGTAAGGTCAAGTATATTACACTTTGACGATCAACATGGCACAAACACAAAACCATTCTATTAATATAACTTATAAGCATTTTGATTAGATGCTTAAACGAAGACCAAAACGTCGGAAGGAATCTTACAGGAGAGGATCTACATTGTGTGTTATTTCTGCAAAGGAGGGAGCGGTGCATGTATTTGTTTAATACACACCATCAAGATACTTCGATCGCACTCACGACACGTAATTGTCTGAGAAAGGATCTATTTTGAGCGGAAATAGCACACGTCGTCTGCGCAATGAGGGGAGCTTGTCCGGGTCACGTGACCGAGGTAGGTCGACGAGACGCAGGATGGGGACGGGAGGGGGGAGGGGGGAGGAGGGAGGGGGGGGGGGAGGGAGGAGAGGGGGGGAGGAGGGGAGGGGGAGGGGGGGAGGGGGAGGCTGGGGAGACTGAGGCGGAAGGGAGGGGGGAGGCGAGGGGAAGGGGAAGGGAGGGGAGGGGAGGGGCAGGGGGGAGGGAAAGGGGGGGGGGGAAAGGAAGGGGGAGGGGAAGGGGGAGGGGGTGGTAGGGGGATGGGTGAGGGGAGAAGAGAAGGTGATGTGCTCAAGGGGGATGGAGCTTGCATGGAGTCTGGGAGGGGAAATAGTGGGCGCGGTCCTCCTTGTGATGGGGAGACTTGTAAGGCGGTGGTGGTGAGGGTGGGGGGGGGGGGGGGGGGGGGGGGGGGGGGGGGCGGTGATGTCCTAATGTGGGGGAGGGGGCTTGCATGACGTCAGACAGGGGAGGGGGCATCCTGCTGGCGGGTCCGGCCGGCTCAACTTTCTGATTCCCTGTAACTGTCTGTAGCTGACTATATCTGCCTGTAGCTGTTTGTAGCTGTCTATAGCTGTTTGTAGATGCCCGTAGCTGCATGTAACTGCCTGTAGCTGTATGTAGCTGTTTGTAGCTGCCTGTAGCTGCCTGTAACTGGATGAAGCTGCCCATAGCTTCCTGTAGCTGCCTGTAACTGCCTGTATCTGCATGAAGCTGCCCACAGCTTCCTGTAGCTGCCTGTAACTGCCTGTAACTGCTTGTAGCTGCCCGTAGCTTCCTGTTGCTGCCTGTAACTGCATTTAACTGCCTGTAACTGCATGTAGCTGTTTGTAGCTGCCCGTACCTTCCTGTAGCTGCCTGTAACTGCATGTAGCTGCCTGTAGCTGCATGTGACTGCATGTAGTTTCCTTTAACTCTGCATGTAGCTGCATGTAGCTGCATGTAGCTGCATGTAGCTGCTTGTAGCTGCCCGTAACTGCCTGTAGCTTCCTGCCGCTGCTTGTAGCTGCCTGTAGTTGTATGTAGCTGTGTGTAGCTGCTTGTAGCTGTATGTCATTGTCTGTAGCTGCCCAAAACTGCCTGTAGCTTCCTTTAACTGTGCCTGTAGCTGCTTGTAACTGTCTGCAGCTGCCCGTAATTACCTCTAGCTTCCTGTAACTGCCTTAGCTGCCTGTAGCTACTTGTAGCTATCTGTAGTTGACCGCAACTGCCTGTAACTGCCTTAGCTGCCTGTAATTGCGTCAGATGCTCGTAGCTGCCCATAGCTGCCTTAGCTGCCTGTAACTTCCTGTAACTGCCTGTAACTGCTCGTAGCTGTCTGTAACTGCCTGTAACTGCCCGTAGCTGCTTGTAACTGCCTTAGCTGCCCATAGCTGCCCGTAGCTGCCTGTAGCTGCCCGGACAGACGTGCCCGGTTTGTATGACACAGTTGCAATCCCTGGGAGCCTCCGCCCGTATCTTCACGCTCCACTGAGCAGCTCTCAACGCACGGCGCCCGGCCCGCTGTACTCACTCACCTCTACACGAGGGGTCATCAGGGCAGGGCTCTGTCCTCACCCACACCCGGCAGTCTACAGGCGGCCGGCCCGCTGTACTCATTCACCTCTACACGAGGGGTCATCAGGGCAGGGCTCTGTCCTCACCCACACCCGGCAGTCTACAGGCGGCCGGCCCGCTGTACTCATTCACCTCTACACGAGGGGTCATCAGCGCAGGGCTCTGTCCTCACCCACACCCGGCAGTCTACAGGCGGCTGGCCCACTGTACTCATTCACCTCTACACGAGGGGTCATCAGCGCAGGGCTCTGTCATCAAACACACCCGGCAGTCTACAGGCGGCCGGCCCGCTGTACTCATTCACCTCTACGCGAGGGGTCATCAGGGCAGGGCTCTGTCATCAAACACACCCAGCCGGTTCACCTCCCGGCAGTCTACAAGTGGCCAGCCAGCTGTACTCATTCATCTCTACACGAGGGTGGGGTCCCACATGACGCACCCCGTGCCCCACCACGTGCCCCCACCAAGTGCCCCACCACGTGCCCCACCACGTGCCCCACCACGTGCCGCTCCACGTGCCCCACGTGCCCCCACCACGTGCCCCACCACATGCAACATCTGACCCACAACATGCCCCACCATCTGACCCACAACGTGCCCCACCACGTGCCCCACCATGTGACCTACCACGTGAACCACCACATGCCCCCACCTTCATGCCCCCACAAGGTAACCGACAACGTGCCCCCCCCACGTGCCCCCACCACTTGCTCCACCACGTACCCCCACCACGTGACCCACCACATGCCCGCCACGTGACCCACCATGTTCCCCAACCACGTACCGACCACGTGCCCCCACCACGTGACCCACCACGTGCCCCCACCAAGTGACCCCACCATGTGCGCCCACCAATTTCCCCACCACATGCCCCACCACGTGACCCACCACATGCAACACCTGACCCACCACATGCCCCACCACATTCCCCCCCACGTGCCCCACCACGTGATCCCCCACGGGAATCCCCACGTGACGCCCACGTGACCCCAACGTGACCCCCATGTGTCCCACCATGTGACCCACCTGACGTGGCGCTGTCCGGTCTCTCACGCGCCTCGTCCACCAGTTCGACGACCGTTTCCTTGACGACCGGCGCGATCTGCAGCAGCTCCAGGTAGGACGTCAGCTCTGAACAGGGTCAAGGTCAAGGTCAATCCATCTCACGGTCAAGGTCACTCCATCTCCAGCAGCGGGTTCCAAAATTGGCGGCAAGCTGGTGGCCCGTGTATAAATAATTCAGATTCTGAGGCAGGTGCGTAAACTGATGATAGTGCCGGGGTGCATTATGGGTACATGATGACCTTCAGCTAGTATTAGTCACTTTATAGTGCTGTTATCCTGGTAGTGCGCAAAGCAGTCATTGCCAAGCAACACAAGGTATCGACAAATATCAATGTTGTAGGTTATTGGCTTGACCCGGCCGGGGTTCGAACCGACGCCCTCCCACGCAAGGAGTAGGGTTTATGATACATCCTGTACATGGGGTCGGCTTTATGCTTCGTCATGTATGGGTTGTTAATGACATATCTTTTTGTTCATACCGCACACAATTCATATTAATTTTCAGGGTTTTTACTAACTTTGGTCACTTCGACGAGAGTCGCATCTATTTTAAGTCACATATCCACGAGTGTTGTAAACCCCACCGTTAGATAGCACCACCGATATAATAATGGTTCTGATGGAATTCACCAGATGGTGGCACTATTATAAAACAGGACCACGCGCGACTCCAGAATATAGCAGAGAACGTAGATATCTATATACGCACAGTCTCTGAATATAGTCAGAGACTGTGTGTATATGAAGAGTTCAGCTGCAAAACGACGCCAATCCAAAAACGAAGATGAACATTGGAATCAAACCTTCAAAATGTCTATATTTTTATATTCCTACTGTTTTGTTCATTTCTCCATAACCATGTGATAATATGAAAGGTGGAATTGATGAGCTTTACAATTATTTTCAGGTAAAAATCTGTTATTTAAAGTCAATTTCTGGATTGGCGTTTACGTGTTTTTGCGCCTGAACTCTTCATATACATAATGACAGTTCAACAGAATATTGGTCTAGGGATTGATGCGGAGGCTGGTTTTAACCTGTGCACCACACGGGTTAAAGCTATATAACTAGACGGAGGCTGTGCTTGTTATGGTAGGATACGTGCAAGACGCAGGACGGGCACGCCGTCACTCCGCCCGTCCACCGTGCTGACGTACAGCGCCGTCTGTCGGTACAGCCGTCTCCTCAGCCGCTCATCCGGCACAGACAGGACCGAGTCCGCAGCCTCCACGAACTCCATCTCCGTCAGCACGCTGCCGCCGCCCTCCCCCACCTGCGCCACCAACTTGGACTCCATCTGGCGGCAAACGCAGACAACAGAACCGTCAGAAAAGGACACGTGACATGGGGGGGGGCGTGTTTCAAATTTTCAAAACTAAAATAATTATCTAGATTTGATTCTACTTATCTGACCAGCACCAGGCATGATGGCCGAATCTGAGCACCCAGCACTGGTCACACGACCAGGTCACATCTCAGCACCCAACACTGGTCACGTGACCAGGTCATGTCTCAGCATCCAGCACTGGTCACAGGACCAGGTCATGTCTCAGCACCCAGCACTGGTCACATGACCAGTTCACATCTCAGCACCCAACACTGGTCACATGACCATGTCACGTCTCAGCACCCAGCACTGGTCACATGACCAGGTCACATCTCAGTATCTGGGTACTGGTCACATGACCAGGTCACATCTCAGTATCTGGGTACTGGTCACATGACCAGATCACATCTCAGCACCCAGCACTGGTCACATCTCAGCACCCAACACTGGTCACATGACCAGGTGATGTCTCAGTACCTGACACTGGGCACATGACCAGGTCATGTCTCAGCACCCAGCACTGGTCACATGACCAGGTCACGTCTAAGCCCCATCAATGGTCACATGACCAGGTTACGTCTCAGTATCTGGGTACTGGTCACATGACCAGATCACGTCTCAGCACCCAACACTGGTCACATGACCAGGTCACATCTCAGCACCTGACACTGGTCACTTGACTGGGTCATGTCTCAGCACCCAGCACTGGTCACATGAACATGTCACGTCTCAGCACCCAGCACTGGTCACATGGCCAGGTCACATCTCAGTATCTGGGTACTGGTCACATTACCAGATCACGTCTGAGCACCCAGCACTGGTCACATGACCAGGTCACATATCAGCACCCGACACTGGTCACATGACCAGGTCATGTCTCAGCACCCGACACTGGTCACGTTGACAAGTTTGGGTTGGCCATTACTACTAACGGCACTAACCCCCCATGATAGATCAACACAGACATCAAAGTGAATGCACAGAGACTTGAGACAGTCACAAGCTACAAATAGCTGCACTCTGTTATAAGTGATGAGGCTTTCACTTGGGGACATCAGTGCACCTCACTACAGAAGGAAAAAAACACATTGCAAAACGCCATCACCAGCACCGCAAACATGTAATCTGTGAAGAGGAACCAATTCTGACACATTACATTCCAGCCGAGAAAAGATTCATCAAAATCCCATTCTGAACATCCCAATTCAATGAAGACAAAAGGAGGCGAATCAAATTGCAATAGGTGAATGTAATCTATAATCAAGAATGAACTTTAATGCGATGCCGTGAAGACGCGGTCACTTTGGAGAAAGTAGGCCGACTTGGGACAACGCGAATGAATTGGTTCTACTTTGTTTAATGGGGAAACTCCCTCATTGCGGTGAGGTGAGAATCCATTACATGGTTCTCAATAAATATAATTGTCTTGGGGCTGATGAAAATGGTAAATATTGCCCCTAGAGTGGGAATCGAACCCACATCTCTTGCATTCCGGGCCAGTGTGCTAACCATTACACCACCTAGGCTCGCTGAGGTCACCACCCTACCCCCGCATACCTGGCTATGTGGCTCCTTGCCTGAGAGGTCAGTGCAGACTACTACATTAACCATTACACCACCTAGGCTCCCTGAGGTCACCACCCTACCCCCGCGTACTTGGCTATGTGGCTCCTTGCCTGAGAGGTCAGTGCAGACTACTACACAATGCAACCCACAAAGCTTCCTGCAGATGTCACTAGTGTTTTGGGTGGTTCTGCGGGGTTTTTTAATCAAATTTGCACAACAAATTTGATACCAAAAAAAACTTCACAATAAGGCAGTGGCTTCTCGGCTACATGGGTGGCTGAATGGGTGCCTTCAAACTTCTAACATATGTCTTAGAACCTGACTAATGCCATACATGGTATTGGGAATGATGGCAAGACAAATCAGGTCATGAGATTGACCTAATTGGCTTGTGGCCTCCCTGCCTATTGGCTTCCTCAAAGTGAGTGTCCGATGGGATGTGGTAGTAAATTCACGGATTATTCTGTATATGCTGTCCCAAACTACAAGTTAATGCACCAGTATCTAGGTTGGGTAAAATGAATCAAATGTAGATAAGTATTTTCATTTTGAAAAATAAACATTTCATCGAACAATGCAACTTTAAGATGTTTGATACGGCACAACAAGGGCTCACCTCCAGGAAGCGTGGCTCGCGGCACTTGAGGATGATGTAGATGATGTACTCCATGACGAGGTGCTTGGACACTTTGTTCTCGGAGAAGGACGTGTACCCCATGTGCAGCGTCTCCAGGTCGTCGTCCTGAAAGTTTATATATATATAATGTATTATATATTATATAATGTATTATATATATAAGTAGCGGAGAGCTCGTTTCAAGTATATATATATTATATAATGCATTATATATATACAAGTAGTGGAGAGCTCGTTTCAAGTATAAATTATATAATGTATTATATTTATATAAGTAGCGGAGAGCTCGTTTCAAGTGTGTATGGGTTGGACGGTAGTTACACGTCTGCGCCTTGCTGCCGGCTACCAGCGCCAGTGGCTACCAGTGCCACTGGCTAGCAGCACCTGTGGCTAGCAGCGCCAGTGGCTACCAGCGCCAGTGGCGCCGCCACCAGCAGTGTATAATACCTGGTACGTGCGCCAGTTTGAGCCACTTCTCAACTGATTTCAAAGTTGTGTATGTTTGATATTAGGCATCAGACCAACTTGTAATTGTTGTTATCGTTTCGTAGCAGGACCTATATATATATATATATGAAATAATACGAATTAGAACCTTCCAATATTCCTCCTTCTCACTATAGTTAGAAGCCATAAACAAGAAGCAAGAAAATCATACAATTATTACTCAAAACAAAATTCAAAAGATTTAAATCGGATTGGAATTAGTGCTGCCCATCAGTGAAAACAAGTGTTAACACACTTTTTATTTTTTTATTTTTTTTATTTGGTGCTGTTCCTCTGTTATTTCCAGTCAACTATATACAATGACAGAGACGGTCCAAATAAAAATGTAAAATTTAAGACCTAAATGCACTGGAATTGGTCCCATTGCTTCACTGGTCACATCTGGTCCAGTGTATTATTAACAACCCCACCCCAACAACATAATTCATAAACTCACATAACTAACTACACTAGAGTTACACTAGAATATTGCTAACAAACTGACATTTATACACCGCTTGCCTAACTGCAACTGAACATTAAAACTTACTACAACTTTACAAACTGAATACAGAAGATAACTTCTGCTTGCATTCTAAATACTATGTAAATACTCACATTGATCTGACTAATATTGCTCTAGTTATATGACACTACTGTTACCATATTGCTATGGAACTTTTGGGTTACAGAACTTCATTGTGTTACATGGTGCAAATTGCGTATTCAACAGGTATTGTACACCGTATTCTATATACCTTTTGTGTAAATAACCCTGAATTGAAAAATGGCTGGAAGACCAGTGCTTCGACACTGACAAAAGACTTATTCAGCAGAATAAACATATTTACAACAACAAAATTAAATTAGTTATGAGCAGTGTAAATAAATTCATCACACACAAAAAAATATGTATATTCATACGGACATAATTAATTATACAGGTCACATATGTTAATATATTATTAATATATAACATATATGTTATTGTATATTCTATATTTATTGATACATTTAGATAAAAGCAGAATGATATTTGCCATGTTGGAACCGGATGATGTGGCTGTATCGGTAGAGTGCAGGCTTCCTATGTAGGAGAACGGGAGTTTTATTCCCGGTCGAGTCAAACCAATGACTTATAACATTGATACTTGTCGCTTCCTAGCTCAGCATTAATAGAATAGGGCAAATACTGGTTAGCTCAGTGTCAGGATAATGTGACTGAGTGGGATATCGGAGCACTGTAAAGACTCCATGAGTGCACACTGTCACAAGTCGTTACCCGTCCTGATATGACCTTATATGTTGCCAGGACGTAAAACTCCAACCAGCCACTTTGGGAAGCTCTGTGCGCTGGGCGATAATAGGGGATCCGTGATATTCCACAGTAGCAGACGACACTGGCAACAACAGACCACTTAGCGTTACCCGCGCGACCTACTGTCCATTCCATTAAGTATGTGCCGACATAATGCAGGCTGACAGTGGCGAGTAGCAGACTGACCTCATGTTGCTTCTTACTGTCACCGTTGTTGGCGGTCTGATTAGTTCACCGTCTCTGCGCCAGGGGGGCGCCACTCGCTCAGCGAGTTACCCGCCCAAACACTGCTCCCCCCCCCCCCCGATATTGTTTACTAGAGCCAGCTGAATTCTGGGTTATAACCGACTAAGCCACCAGGAGTTCCTTGTACACTCATATAGTCCACCACAGACCGGGTTCACTAAATCCGCCATCTTGGTTTTCATTCGACTCGAGTTTTAAAAACTAGGAAAATAGAGTAAAATAATATAGAAAACACCAAGGCAATTATATATTCGCAATTACCATAACTAGCATGGTGCATTAACCCAACATGAAATTGATAGACTTTACCTGTAATGGAATTCAAGGCTTTTCAAGACTAATTACCCAAAATAGGTTAAATTCAAGGCTTTTCATGGGGCAAATGAAATGGGGCAAATGAAGTTAAAAACTTGTCAAGACTTTCCAGGCCTGTGCGGACCCTGTTTACGACAATAAAAGTAACTCACGTTGAGGAAGGGGTAGATGGCTGCGGCGAAGGACCGGAAGTCCTCGACGCGCTGCCACTGCACCTGGTCGATGAAGTCGCACACGAGCAGCAGGTAGCGGAACACGGCGCCGTCGTAGTTACCTACCAGCACGTTCAGGAACAAGTGCAGCATCTACAACGGCAACCAGCATTCAGACAGACAGCGGGGAAGGCCATTATTCATCAAACTTAGTTACCGACCAGCACGTTCAGGAACAAGTGCAGCATCTACACCGGCAACCAGCATTCAGACAGACAGTGGGGAAGGCCATTATTCATCAAACTTAGTTACTGACCAGCACGTTCAGCAACAAGTGCAGCATCTACACTGGTAACCAGCATTCAGACAGACAGCGGGGAAGGCTATTATTCATCAAACTTAGTTACCGACCAGCACATTCAACAACAAGTGCAGCATCTACACCGGCAACCAGCATTCAGACAGACAGTGGGGAAGGCCATTATTCATCAAACTTAGTTACCGACCAGCACGTTCAGCAACAAGTGCAGCATCTACACTGGTAACCAGCATTCAGACAGACAGCGGGGAAGGCTATTATTCATCAAACTTAGTTACCGACCAGCACATTCAACAACAAGTGCAGCATCTACACCGGCAACCAGCATTCAGACAGACAGTGGGGAAGGCCATTATTCATCAAACTTAGTTACCGACCAGCACGTTCAACAACAAGTGCAACATCTACACTGGTAACCAGCATTCAGACAGACAGCGGGGAAGGCCATTATTCATCAAACTTAGTTACCGACCAGCACGTTCAACAACAAGTGCAGCATCTACACTGGTAACCAGCATTCAGACAGACAGCGGGGAAGGCCATTATTCATCAAACTTAGTTACCGACCAGCACGTTCAACAACAAGTGCAGCATCTACACCGGCAACCAGCATTCAGACAGACAGTGGGGAAGGCCATTATTCATCAAACTTAGTTACCGACCAGCACGTTCAGCAACAAGTGCAACATCTACACCGGCAACCAGCATTCAGACAGACAGCGGGGAAGGTCATTATTCATCAAACTTAGTTACCGACCAGCACGTTCAGCAACAAGTGCAGCATCTACACCGGTAACCAGCATTCAGACCGACAGCGGGGAAGGCCATTATTCATCAAACTTAGTTACCGACCAGCACGTTCAACAACAAGTGCAGCATCTACACTGGTAACCAGCATTCAGACAGACAGCGGGGAAGGCCATTATTCATCAAACTTAGTTACCGACCAGCACGTTCAGCAACAAGTGCAGCATCTACACCGGCAACCAGCATTCAGACAGACAGTGGGGAAGGCCATTATTCATCAAACTTAGTTACCGACCAGCACGTTCAGCAACAAGTGCAACATCTACACCGGCAACCAGCATTCAGACAGACAGCGGGGAAGGCCATTATTCATCAAACTTAGTTACCGACCAGCATGTTCAGCAACAAGTGCAGCATCTACACTGGTAACCAGCATTCAGACAGACAGTGGGGAAGGCTATTATTCATCAAACTTAGTTACCGACCAGCACGTTCAGCAACAAGTGCAGCATCTACACCGGCAACCAGCATTCAGACAGACAGCGGGGAAGGCTATTATTCATCAAACTTAGGCAAATGTTTTAGCGCCGACATCCACCACCACTCACACCCACCCCCCACCTATACCATACCAGTAGTCTACTACAACCACCACCATCCATCCGCACCACCACTGACACCCCACTGAGACCCACACTCCACCCACACCACCCACACCCATCACCACCCACACTCCACCCCACACCACCCACACGCCACACATATCACCACCACTAGCACTAAAATTAAATAACTTCCTGTAATAATTTGTAGTGTTTGAATTTGGAAAATAAAAGAAAGAATGGCTTTCTTGAGTAATCCTTAAACTAATGGTCGGTCCTCCTCCCTTTCAGTGTGGGTGGCCAAGCTGGGCTGTCACCATGGTTACCTTGTTGATATCATCGCCCCTTGAATGCGGGGTGCTACGTGGGAGAATCACTATGATTACTTTGTTGATATCATCCCCCCACCCCTTCGGGTGTAAATTGCTATGCAAGGATGTTACCACGGTTACCTTGTGGACATCATCTCCCCCTGGGTATGAGTTGATATGTGCTCTGTGAACATCGTTACCCTGTGTGTCCGTGGATGCGGCGGGGTGTTACCATGGTTACCTTGTTGGAGGAGGAGTGCTGGATGAGGGATGAGATGAAGTCGTGCATGGCGAGGTAAGTGATGTCCATGCGTAGGAAGCGGTCAAGTGTGAAGGAGTAGAGGTCATCCTGCAGCATGGGCAGTCCGTGGCAGGCGCACGGAAATGTACACAGCGTCATCAATGTGAAATGTACACAGCATCACCAATGTCATCAATGTGAAATGTACACAGTGTGTCCTCAATGTCACCAATGTGAAATATACACTGTGTCATCAATCTGAAGTGTACACAGTGTGTCATCATTGTCATCAATTTGAAATGTACAGTGTCATCAATGTGAAATGTTCAGTGTCATCAATGTGAAATTTACAGTGTCATCAGTGTCATCAATGTGAAATGTAGAGAGTGTATGATAAATGTGAAATGTACAGTGTCATCAATGTGAAATGTACAGCGTCATCAATGTGAAATGTACAATGTCATCAATGTGAAATGTACACAGCATCATCAATGTCATCAATGTGAAATGTACACAGTGTTACCAATGTCATCAATGTCAAATGTACACAGCATCATCAATGTCATCAATGTCAAATGTACATTGTGTCACCAATGTGAAATGTACACAGCATCATCAATGTCATCAATGTCAAATGACTTCAGTTGACCTAGAAAGAGAAGGCTCAGTTGTTCTATCTATAGTTAATCTCATTAAACCAAATTTGGTTGTTTTTCTGATAATGGGCAAATGCTACTAGAAAGTTCTCTCAGCTTCCAACTTACACCAGAATATTGTTATATGCATATAGATGTATCAATGCATATATATAGATGTATGAATGCATACGTACACCAACACCCGCATTAACGTCCTGGGTAGGTGTCTGAAAAGCACGACCTTAACTGAAACAACATTAAAGCTGCATAGTCCGATGAAATATCAAATTTTCAAAACCAAACAAATCATCTAGATTTGATTTTACATATCTAACTTAGACACCGATCCACTTATTAAGCATTTGTTTCTGCGTAGAAGGCAATACTGAGTCAATTTAACAGAATCTGTTACTGCAGAAGTCTATGGTATCTGAGTTTTGGCAAGCTTGCCAAAACTACTTTTCCATGTTTGCACTCAAAATATCTCATACGGTTACCATTTAAAATAAAAGTAAATTTGAACTAATGTAAAGTAAATACTAGTGATCGATCTAATATATTTATCTCAGAAAAAATACAGAAATTCAAAACCATCGGACTGTGCAACTTTAAGTGAAACCTATTAAAAATAAGCCTTGAGTGTTGAAATAATCCCTGATCCATCGGCAAGTCTGTTTTACTCAACAACCTTATAACAAAACGACGCTGAACGGAAACTATGTTAATGGGGGAACTCATCATCATCATCATGCTGTCGTTCGCGATGCGACAAAGACTGCTTTCATTACTTGACTGCCGCTCTCCATTTATCTCTCTGCTGTGAGAGTGATGACCATAAGTATGGGAGAACTGGTGTGTATAACATGTTTGTGTGAATTGGGTAGCTATACAACATGCAACATATAACGTATATATAGATGTCAATTTAGAAAAGCAATCACATCATCATTTAAACACTGACAATTAACTGGATACTAATTTTTGAACAAAAGAAATATCAGGTGAGAAAAATGTCTGTATGTCTTACTCCAAATGAATGTTCTTGCAGCGGAGGTGACAGGTCTTACCAGGATGGTCTCCACTTCGTCGTCTTCACTGTCTTCGTCAAGCCACAAGATGTAGGAGGCGAACTGCTCCGTCAGCGACACGACGCGCTTCTGAAACCAGCATAGTGATTGGTGATTGGTGATTGGGTAAGAGGTGACTGGATATTGATGATTGGTGATTGGGTGATCGGATGAGTGGTGAATGGTGATTGGGTTAGATGTGACTGGTGATTGGGTGAGTTGTGAATGGTGAATGGTGATTGGGTGAGATGTGATTGGTGATTGGGTGAGGTATGATGGTGATTGGGTGAGGTGTGATTGGGTGAGATGTGATTGGTGATTGGGTGAGATGTGATTGGTGATTGGGTGAGGTCTGATGGTGATTGGGTGAGATGTGATTGGGTGAGATCTGATTGGGTGAGGTGATTGGGTGGGATGTGATTGGTGATTGGGTGAGATGTGATTGGTGGTTGGGTGAGATTTGATTGGTGATTGGCTGATGTGCGATTGGTGATTGGGTGAGGTGTTACTGGTGATTGGGTGAGAGGTGATTGGTGATTGGATGAAAGGTGGTTGCTGATTGGGTGAGTGGTGATTGGTGATTGGGTGAGATGTGATTGGTGATTTGATGAAAGGTGATTGGATGAGGGGTGATTTGTGATTGGGTGAGAGGTGTGATTGGGTGAGCTGATCGGTTGGTTGTTGGAGTTTTACGTCCTAGCAACATCTAAAGTCATATCAGGATGGGGAGGTGATCGGTGATTGGGTGATCGGTGATGAGTGATTGGGTGATCGGTGATTGGGTGATTGGGTGATACACATCAAACAGAGGGGGAGGTGTAAAGAGTCTAAAGCTAGACGCAGGACCGTGGTGTGGTGGGTGAAAGTGTCGGTGTGAGGTTGGCATTGGGGAAGCGGTCAGTTTGGCTTGAGTGTGTGTGGGGGCGTATGTGATTGGGTGTGTGTGTGAGTGGTTAGGGCGTGTGTGTGTGTGGTCGCGGCGTGTGTGAGTGGGTGGTGGCATCTGTCAGTAGGTGGGGGGTCTGGTGGGGGCATGTGTGAGTGGGTGGGGCTTCTCTGAGTGGGTAGCGACATGTGTGGGCGGGTGGCGAGTGTAAAAGTGGGTGGGGGAATGTGTGAGTGGGTGGGGTCGTGAGTGGGTGGGGGCATGGTGAGGGTGTGGGGGTGAGTGTGGGTGGGGGGCGTGTGTGAATGGTGGGGGCATGTGTGAGTGGGTGGTGGTGTGTGAGTGGGTGGAGGCACATGTGAGTGGGTGGGCGTGTGTGAGTGGGTGGGGGCGTGTGTGAGTGGGTGGGGACAGGGGGAGTAAGGGGGATGGGCGGATTGTGTGTGCCGGGGGCGTGTGTGAGTGGGATGGGGGCATGTGCGAGTGGGTAGGGGCTGTGTGAGTGGGAGGGGTTGTGGTGGGTGGGTGGTGAGATGTGTGAGTGGGTGTGTGAGTAGGTGGGGGCGTGTGTGAGTGGTGGGGTGTGTGAGTGGGTGGGGGTGTGTGAGTGGGTGGGGGAATGTGTGACAGGGTGGGGGCGTGTGTGAGTGGGTGGGGTGTGTGCGTGGATGGGGGTGTGTGAGTGGGTGGGGGCTTGTGTGAGTGGTGGGGTGTGTGAGGGGGTGGGGGTGTGAGTGGGTGGGGGCATGTCTGAGTGGGGTGTGTGTGAGTGGGTGGGGGCGTGTGTGAGTGGTGGGTGTGGCGTGTGTGAGTGGGTGATGTGTGAGTGAATGACGTGTGTAAGTGTGCTGGGTGTCAGTGCGTTGGGGCGTGTGTGAGTGGGTGATACATGACTGAATATATAATCAGATGTTTCCCTTGTTACTGAACATGTACAAAACTATTTCACTCTTCAATATGGATCTACTTCCTGACGACTTCGTACGGCACTAGTGCCATTGTGCTGAGCCCCGTTTGAGGTGAGGCGTGGAGGAGAGAAAGGCGGTCACCTCAGACAGCAGTCTGGGCACGGGCCGCTCCATGCTGGTCCGTGATTTGTAGTCCTGCCATAGCCTCTGCACCGCGTGCACCTGGGGGGAGGAGGGGCAGTGTTAGACAAACTGAACTTACCATTTGTTTGTTTAACGACCCCCAAGCACAAAAAGTAAACATCGGCTATTGGGGGTCATACAGTTGTTAAGCATATCTGAGTACAAAATTACATTTCAAACAGGTCAAATAGAGCAACAAAATGTATGCCGAAAGGACATACAACTGTGTTAAAATCATAAGTGGTATATGATAAATAAAATCAACAGGAAAAGAGTTTTCTAGTTAAAAATGGAAAATTAATTTTTGATTTAAAAAACCCCCAGTTTAGTCTAAAAAATTGAATAATGAGTTGTGGATGGAATCCGAACAACTGTATCAAACCCTCATTTCCAATACATCATCTGTAACTGGTTGTAGGTGAGGACATCTCGCCAAAATGTGACGCACTGACAGTGTTCACTGCCAGCGCTCATACTGAGGCAGATGGTCCCCTGCCAAAATAAAATTATGCGTCAAGAACATAGAACCAATACGGGAGCGACAGAGGATAACCTCATCCCATCTTGACCGTCTGTAGGAGAACTGCCAATCTCTCAAGACTGGTTTCACTGAACGAAATTTGTTCACTCCTGTATCGTTCGATTCAAACTGACGACAAAGTAGTGTCTAAAGGGTTCGACAACACTCAACCCTGGTCGAACAAAGGGTGCAACAGGAGGGCGAGTCTGGGAGACATCAGCCATGTATAACTTGTATAATTCAAAAACATGGTGATAAACTTAAACTTCCTCATTTCGCTGCTTCTTGCTCTATCCTAGTAAAGCCGAGTGCCAGGCCCAGTAGCGACAAGTATTAATTTAGTAAGTCATTGTGTAAAATATTTCGATAAAACATATTGGTGGGGGAATGCAAATGGTCTATAATGGTAAATGGTATATAGTGCCAGGTGCATGAATGTATTTATGTAGTTGCTGGTGATACTTTACTCATGGTCAATAGTCATTGTGTATTATTCAGATAGTGTGAAAGAGGCACTAGAGATAGTGTGGATGGGGCACTTGGAGCTCTACCCACTACCCCCTCCCCTTTCTGTTAGTCACGGATCACCAGACACTCAGCTCAGGGCAGGTGGTGCCCAAGGTGGTGGGCAGATGACTGTAGCCATGGTGACACAGGAATGCTTGATGTCCATTGGTGGAACTGTAAATGCTTGATTCTCATTGGAGAACACGGTCAGGTGGTATGCCATACCATATCCATGTACCACTATAAATAATAAAGCTGAGGGCATTGTCTCTCTCTACTTTCATTCTTTATACTCTTCCTTTCTCTTCTTGCCTGTATTGATTTCATTATAGCCTGCCTACAGAACCAGAGATTCCAGCCGATGACTTTATAATTGGTTGGACTCGGCCGGAATTAGAACCCCAGACCCAGTGTACTCAATAAGCATATATTTCTTCACAGAAGGAACACTTAATAGAACTTTCCACTGTTGAAGCCTATGGTGTCCAGAATTTCGATGCACACACTAAAATGAATGTGTTTATGTTCTCAAATATCTCCTGTTTATTGATACATAATTGATTGTATGCTTTTGCACTCTGTAAAAGCGATGGTTGAATAAAATAAAAACAATTCTCATCGTGAATATGGCCTATGCTGCTGACACGGCATAAAGAAACCACCAATCAATGAATCAATCAAATATCTCCAAATGTTACCCAAATAAAGGTTACTCTCAACTGAAGTAAAGTGGATTATATTATATACATTATGTACAAAGTGAAAACCATCAGATTACAAAACTTCAACGCTTCCCCTCAGAACCATGAGTTTAACTGTCTCAGAACCATGACTTTAGCTGTCTCAGAACCATGACTTTAACTCTATCAGAACCATGACTTTAACTCTATCAGAACCATGACTTTAACTGTCTCAGAACCATGACTTTAACTGTCTCAGAACCATGACTTTAATTGTCTCAGAACCATGACTTTAACTGTCTCAGAACCATGACTTTGCAATTTGCTGGTTAAAAGTGGTGGTGCCTTAGCGAAGAGCTAATTGGGAAAATGCTGAGTCAGAACTATGCATTACGCATTAACCCCCGGATACACTCTCCCTCAGGATGGATGCGCATGCGCTGATTGATGTGACCGGAAGTGACCCCTTTGCGGTGCTCTGTGGGTAGCCAGGGGGCTGTAGATCAAGGTAAGGTGGGCGGGGGGGGGCGGGGGGGGGCTTCCGTCTAGCCCGACCTTGCTCCAGTGTAAAGGGGCAATATTGCCCCCAGAATAGTAAATGTACACACATTGGAATGCCAGTGCTTCGGCACTGACAAAAGAGTTACTCAGCGAAATAAACATATTTACCATCGAAAAAAATTAGTACGGATACATTGTTCTTGTTACAACCCCTTAAAGTAATTTATTTAAATTCTATTGATTGACATCCCGGGTGGGGATGGACGAGTTACTCGAACGGATTCCCATGGTTACAAAGAACGCAATAAGTCCACCCTAACCCCGTCTAGCGGCCACCATGGATCACGAAGACAGAGTCCACGTGTGGGTGGATATATGACCATGTGATATTGTGCATAATGCATCAGGCCACCGTGAGGCAAACAATCTAGTTGTAAATGAGCCGAGACAGTGGCTTGGGGGCCAGAGCAAATTCAAACAGATGGAGCCCACTCCAACGGCATCTGTCTATGTCTCTGGTGCTGTCTCTGTCTGTCTCTCCATGTCCGTGTGTGTGTGTGTCTGTGTCTGCGTATGTGTCTGTGTCTCTGTCCATGTGTGTGTGTCTGTGTCTGTGGTTGTGTCTGTGTCCCTGTCTGTGTCTATGTCCGTGTGTGTGTGTCTGTGTCCGTGTCTGTGTATGTGTCCCTGTCCGTGTCCGTGTGTGTGTCTGCGTTTGTGTCTGTGTATGTGTCTGTGTATGTGTCTGTGTCTCTGTCCGTGTCAGTGTGTGTGTCTGTGTATGTGTATCTGTATGTGGTTGTGTTTGTGTCCCTGTCTGTGCCTGTGTCTCTGTCCGTATGTGTCTGCGGCTATGTCTGTGTATGTGTATGTGTCTGTCCCTGTCTCTGTCCTTGTCCCTTTCCGTCCCTATCTCTGTCTCTGTCCCTGTTCCTGTCTCTGTTCCTGTCTCTGTTCCTGTTTCTATCCCTGTCTATGTCTCTGTCCCTGCCTGTGTCTCTGTCGCTGTCCGTCTCCCTGTCCCTGCCCCTGTCCCTGTCTCTGTGTCTGTGTCTGTGTCTCTCTCTTGTTCATGATTTTGATTCCATTTAGTTAATTTTTCTCTCCTTATTTAGTTTTCTGAAGCAGACCTGATTACATAACACGAGTTGTTGCGATTCGCCTCTTGTAAAGAGAAAGCTGATCGCCTTATAACAAAAGAAATAGCAATGCAATTTAAGAAACTAATTCTTTTTTTGTTGTTCAATTTTAGAACAATCTGGCATGACAGTGGTGTTTGGGGAAAAACAGCGGAAATCAGTCGTAAGGAATCTGTAAATAATTGAGAACATTGTATTTTCTGAAGAACAGGAACTTGAAAAATAACTTTTCTGTGTCAATTAATTTCAGAAATGGGGAGTGAGATTAAATAGACTGCATTTTTCCAATTCAAGTAATAAGTCCAAAATAATTGTCACAAAATTGACATCGCTAATTAATAATTAGGAGAAAACTGAGGTTTTAGTCATCTCCACTTCCTATTTCACTGATAGGCTACATGAAACCCATCTCAGAATTGGTGATGCTAGTGTACACTAGTGAGTCAGCCCGTAACCTTGGTGTGATCTTTGACAATAAATACTCTTGATATGTCTAATCACATCAAGACGGTGTGTAGGGCATCATTTATGCAACTGAGACATCTCAGATCCATCAAGAATGCCCTGACACGTGACTCGTTAGAGAAGGTTACTCATGCTTTCATTGGTTCACGCCTGGATTATTGTAATGCTCTTTTGTATGGTCTGCCGCTGTCAAGTATCTCATAACTGCAACGTATACAGAATGCGGCTGCCAGGTTGTTGACGGGTACAAAGAAATTTGATCACATCACTCCTGTGCTGAAATCATTACACTGGCTCCCTGTGGAGAAGAGAATTGATTTCAAGGCGCTGCTTCTTGTATATCGTGCCTTGCATGATCAGGCTCCAGAATATATGAGAGATATGCTCCAGGAGAGAACAAATGTTCGAACACTCCGCTCAGTTAGCAGTTCCTTGGAGCGGACTCAAAGGCTTTGGGGATCGTGCTTTTAGTATTGCTGCCCCGAGACTGTGGAATGCTCTGCCAGGATATATCAGAGATTGTAAATCTGTTGGTGCTTTTAAAAAGGTCTTAAGACACATTTGTTTAAATCTGCTTTTAACTAGGTGAAATTTATTTTCCTGTATATTTGTTTGTCATGTAAAGCGCCTGAGAACGGCTTGCTGGATCAGGCACTATATAAATGTTTTATTTATTTATTTATAACAAACTTAATAGTGTGGTGGTGTGATATTTAATTAACTAGGTTGATTAATCCGATGGCTTTGAGTTTCAACCATTATTTCATAGAACTATATTAGGTTGATCATTATAATTTACCTTACTTTAGTTTGAAATAACTTTTAATATAAATGATTAACTTTTGCAATATTTGAAGTGAAAACAGACGGTACAGACCAGACAGATACATTTACCAAGTGTGAGATGCTAATGGTACAGACCAGGTGGATACATTTACCAAGTGTGTGCCCCTAATGGTACAGACCAGACAGATACATTTACCAAGTGTGGGCCCCTAATGGTACAGACTAGACGGATACATCTACCAAGTGTGTGACCCTAATGGTACAGACTAGGTGGATACACTTACCAAGTGTGTGACCCTAATGGTACAGACTAGACGGATACATTTACCAAGTGTGAGACCCTAATGGGACAGACCAGACAGATACATTTACCAAGTGTGAGCCCTAATGGTACAGACCAGGTGGATACACTTACCAGGTGTGTGACCCTAATGGTACAGACCAGACAGATACATTTACCAAGTGTGTGACCCTAATGGTACAGACCAGACAGATACATTTACCAAGTGTGAGCCCTAATGGTACAGACCAGACAGATACATTTACCAAGTGTGAGCCCTAATGGTACAGACCAGGTGGATACACTTACCAGGTGTGTGACCCTAATGGTACAGACCAGACAGATACATTTACCAAGTGTGTGACCCTAATGGTACAGACCAGACAGATACATTTACCAAGTGTGAGCCCTAATGGTACAGACAAGGTGGATACACTTACCAGGTGTGTAACCCTAATGGTACAGACCAGACAGATACATTTACCAAGTGTGTGACCCTAATGGTACAGACCAGACAGATACATTTACCAAGTGTGAGCCCTAATGGTACAGACCAGGTGGATACATTTACCAAGTGTGTGCCCTAATGGTACAGACCAGACAGATACACTTACCAAGTGTGAGACCCTAATGGTACAGACCAGACAGATACATTTACCAAGTGTGAGCCCTAATGGTACAGACCAGGTGGATACATTTACCAAGTGTGTGCCCCTAATGGTACAGACCAGACAGAGACCCTTACCAAGTGTGAGACCCTAATGGTACACATCAGACAGATACATTTACCAAGTGTGAGATGCTAATGGTACAGACCAGACAGATACATTTACCAAGTGTGAGACCCTAATGGTACAGACCAGATGGATACATTTACCAAGTGTAAGACCCTAATGGTACAGACCAGATGGATACACTTACCAAGTGTGAGACCCTAATGGTACAGACCAGACAGATACATTTACCAAGTGTGAGACCCTAATGGTACAGACCAACCAGATGGATACATTCACCAAGTGTGAGACCCTAATGGTACAGACCAGATGGATACACTTACCAAGTGTGTGACCCTAATGGTACAGACCAGATGGATACACTCACCAAGTGTGTGACCCTAATGGTACAGACCAGATGGATACACTCACCAGGTGTGTGACCCTAATGGTACAGACCAGATGGATACTCTCACCAGGTGTGTGACCCTAATGGTACAGACCAGACAGATACATTTACCAAGTGTGTGACCCTAATGGTACAGACCAGATGGATACACTCACCAGGTGTGTGACCCTAATGGTACAGACCAGGTGGATACACTTACCAGGTGTGTGACCCTAATGGTACAGACCAGACAGATACATTTACCAAGTGTGTGACCCTAATGGTACAGACCAGGCAGATACATTTACCAAGTGTGAGCCCTAATGGCACAGACCAGACAGATACATTTACCAAGTGTGAGCCCTAATGGTACAGACCAGGTGGATACATTTACCAAGTGTGTGCCCCTAATGGTACAGACCAGACAGATACACTTACCAAGTGTGAGACCCTAATGGTACACATCAGACAGATACATTTACCAAGTGTGAGATGCTAATGGTACACATCAGACAGATACATTTACCAAGTGTGAGATGCTAATGGCACAGACCAGACAGAAACATTTACCAAGTGTGAGACCCTAATGGTACAGACCAGATGGATACACTCACCAAGTGTGAGACCCTAATGGTACAGACCAGATGGATACACTTACCAAGTGTGTGACCCTAATGGTACAGACCAGATGGATACACTCACCAGGTTTGTGACCCTAATGGTACAGACCAGATGGATACACTCACCAGGTGTGTGACCCTAATGGTACAGACCAGATGGATACTCTCACCAGGTGTGTGACCCTAATGGTACAGATCAGATGGATACACTCACCAGGTGTGTGTGACCCTAATGGTACAGACCAGATGGATACACTTACCAGGTATGCGTGACCTTAACGCCATTAGTAACAGTAACTCTAAGACAGTAGACAGACCAGACTGCTGCACTTACCAGGTGTGTGTGACCCTAACGTGACCCTAACATGATCCTAACACGACCCTAATGGTGGACAAACCAGGTGGCTACACTTATCAGGTGGTTGTGACCCTAACGTGAGCCTAACGGTAGATAGACCAGACGGTTACACTTACCAGGTGTGTGCGACCCTAATGTGACCCTAACGGTAGACAGACCAGGTGGATACACTTACCAGGTGTGCGTGACCTTAACGCCATTAGTAACAGTAACTCTAAGACAGCAGACAGACCAGACTGCTACACTTACCAGGTGTGTGTGACCCTAACGTGACCCTAACGTGACCCTAACGTGACCCTAACATGATACTAACACGACCCTAACGGTAGACAAACCAGGTGGCTACACTTATCACGTGTTTGTGACCCTAACGTGACCCTAACGGTAGACAGACCAGACAGCTACACTTACCAGGTGTGTGTGACCCTAATGGTAGACAGACCAGACGGCTACACTTACCAGGTGTGTGTGACCCTAACATGACCCTAACGGTAGACTGACCAGACAGCTACACTTACCAGGTGTGTGTGACCCTAATGGTAGACAGACCAGACGGCTACACTTACCAGGTGTGTGTGACCCTAACATGACCCTAACGGTAGACTGACCAGACAGCTACACTTACCAGGTGTGTGTGACCCTAATGGTAGACAGACCAGACGGCTACACTTACCAGGTGTGTGTGACCCTAACATGACCCTAACGGTAGACAGACCAGACAGCCACACTTATCAGGTGTGTGTGACCCTAATGTGACCCTAATTGTAGACAGACCAGATGGCTACACTTACCAGGTGTGTGTGACCCTAATGGTAGACAGACCAGACGGCTACACTTACCAGGTGACCAAGTAGACAGACCAGACGGCTACACTTACCAGGTGTGTGTGACCCTAACGTGACCCTAACGGTAGACAGACCAGACAGCCACACTTATCAGGTGTGTGTGACCCTAATGTGACCCTAATTGTAGACAGACCAGATGGCTACACTTACCAGGTGTGTGTGACCCTAACGGTAGACAGACCAACCGGCTACACTTACCAGGTGTGTGACCCTAACGTGAGCCTAACAGTAGACAGACCAGACGGTTACACTTATCAGGTGTGTGTGACCCTAACGTGACCCTAACGGTAGACAGACCAGACAGCCACACTTATCAGGTGTGTGACCCTAATGTGACCCTAATTGTAGACAGACCAGATGGCTACACTTACCAGGTGTGTTTGACCCTAACGGTAGACAGACCAACCGGCTACACTTACCAGGTGTGTGACCCTAACGTGACCCTAATGGTAGACAGACCAGACGGTTACACTTACCACATGTGTGTGACTCTAACGTGACCCTAACGGTAGACAGACCAGACGGTTACACATACCAGGTGTTTGTGACCCTAACGTGACCCTAAAGGTAGACAGACCAGACGGTTACACTTACCACGTGTGTATGACCCTAACGTGACCCTAACGGTAGACAAACCAGACAGCTACACTTACCAGGTGTGCGTCGGGTCCCGGGAAGCTGGGCGAGTAGGCCGACGACTGCGTCTGTCCCGACGCTGAGTCGGCCCGACTCTTCGTCGCGCGACTCCCCGCCAACAAGTCCGTCGAGCTGAAGTTTGGCTCCACTGATGCACCATCCGGCGTCTGCTTCGGCATTGACCTCAGGGACAGCGTATCCATGGCAACGTCCGAGATGACGGGCAGAGACGCACTGCTGAAAGGAGACAGACCCAGCGATTGGTTGAGTGTGACGTGCTTTGGTGGTTTTTACACTCATTGAATAAAGTTATGTATTGGTGTGCACTGACCTCGCAGGCAATGAGCCACATAGACAGGAGGGGTGGGTATTGTGGTGACATCAGGGAGACTAGGGGGTGTAATGGTTAGCACACTGCCCCGGAATGCAAGGAGATGTGGGTTCGAGTCCTGACCTAGGCGCAATATTTCCCATTTTCATCACTCCGCATGACAGTTCATAATCCGATCGTTTTGAGTTTCTGTCATTTTCACTAAACCAATGCACTACAACCTCTAGTGTGCTGTCTTAACGGAATGCTCAAGCAAAATCACGTGACCTGTGACGTCACATGCATATCCTAAATATGTGGAGCTTGGTGTTGTGCCACCTAAATGAGAGCGGCTAAAAACACGATGCTGCAGACTGTTTGAGTTGAGTTTTATTTAACCACAAACATGAAGTAAGGTCATTGTGTGGGTTCCCCGAAGAGTTGATCTTCCAGGTGAGCAACCACCGTTACATTAAAATAAAGTTCATGTTTATGCAAAGTACATTGTTACAATAAATCGGCAATTGACATTTTCACCTAGAATCAGTTATTTAACTGACGCCCTGGTGCTGGCTCATGCCCAGTGCTGTTGAAGTACACAGTACACCATCTGAATCAGTTATTTAACTGATGGCCCTGGTGCTGGTCCATGCCCAGTGCTGTTGAAGTATACAGTTACACAGTCTGAATCAGTTATTTAACTGATGGCCCTGGTGCTGGTCCATGCCCAGTGCTGTTGAAGTATACAGTACACCATCTGAATCAGTTATTTAACTGATGGCCCTGGTGCTGGCCCATGCCCAGTGCTGTTGAAGTATACAGTTACATAGTCTGAATCAGTTATTTAACTAGGCCCTGGTGCTGGTCCATGCCCAGTGCTGTTGAAGTATACAGTACACCATCTGAATCAGTTATTTAACTGATGGCCCTGGTGCTGGCCCATGCCCAGTGCTGTTGAAGTATACAGTTACACAGTCTGAATCAGTTATTTAACTGATGGCCCTGGTGCTGGTCCATGCCCAGTGCTGTTGAAGTATACAGTTACACCATCTGAATCAGTTATTTAACTGATGGCCCTGGTGCTGGCCCATGCCCAGTGCTGTTGAAGTATACAGTTACACAGTCTGAATCAGTTATTTAACTGATGGCCCTGGTGCTGGCCCATGCCCAGTGCTGTTGAAGTATACAGTTACACAGTCTGAATCAGTTATTTAACTGATGGCCCTGGTGCTGGTCCATGCCCAGTGCTGTTGAAGTATACACGACACCATCTGAATCAGTTATTTAGCTGACGGCCCTGGTGCTGGTCCATGCCCAGTGCTGTTGAAGTATACAGTTACACAGTCTGAATCAGTTATTTAACTGATGGCCCTGGTGCTGGCCTATGCCCAGTGCTGTTGAAATATACAGTTACAGTCTGAATCAGTTATTTAACTGACGGCCCTGGTGCTGGCCCATGCCCAGTGCTGTTGAAGTATACAGTTACACAGTCTGAATCAGTTATTTAACTGATGGCCCTGGTGCTGGCCCATGCCCAGTGCTGTTGAAGTATACAGTACACCATCTGAATCAGTTATTTAACTGATGGCCCTGGTGCTGGCCCATGCCCAGTGCTGTTGAAGTATACAGTACACCATCTGAATCAGTTATTTAACTGATGGCCCTGGTGCTGGCCCATGCCCAGTGCTGTTGAAGTATACAGTTACACAGTCTGAATCAGTTATTTAACTGATGGCCCTGGTGCTGGTCCATGCCCAGTGCTGTTGAAGTATACAGTACACCATCTGAATCAGTTATTTAACTGACGGCCCTGGTGCTGGTCCATGCCCAGTGCTGTTGAAGTATACAGTTACACAGTCTGAATCAGTTATTTAACTGATGGCCCTGGTGCTGGTCCATGCCCAGTGCTGTTGAAGTATACAGTTACACAGTCTGAATCAGTTATTTAACTGATGGCCCTGGTGCTGGCCCATGCCCAGTGCTGTTGAAGTATACAGTACACCATCTGAATCAGTTATTTAACTGATGGCCCTGGTGCTGGCCCATGCCCAGTGCTGTTGAAGTATACAGTACACAGTCTGAATCAGTTATTTAACTGATGGCCCTGTGCCCACACAAACCTGGTGCTGGTCATGCCCAGTGCTGTTAAGTACAGTACACAGTCTGAATCAGTTATTTAACTGATGGCCCTGGTGCTGGCTCATGCCCAGTGCTGTTGAAGTATACAGTACACCATCTGAATCAGTTATTTAACTGATGGCCCTGGTGCTGGCTCATGCCCAGTGCTGTTGAAGTATACAGTTACACAGTCTGAATCAGTTATTTAACTGATGGCCCTGGTGCTGGCCCATGCCCAGTGCTGTTGAAGTATACAGTTACACAGTCTGAATCAGTTATTTAACTGATGGCCCTGGTGCTGGTCCATGCCCAGTGCTGTTGAAGTATACAGTTACACAGTCTGAATCAGTTATTTAACTGATGGCCCTGGTGCTGGTCCATGCCCAGTGATGTTGAAGTATACAGTTACACAGTCTGAATCAGTTATTTAACTGATGGCCCTGGTGCTGGTCCATGCCCAGTGATGTTGAAGTATACAGTTACACCATCTGAATCAGTTATTTAACTGATGGCCCTGGTGCTGGTCCATGACCAGTGCTGTTGAAGTATACAGTTACACCATCTGAATCAGTTATTTAACTGATGGCCCTGGTGCTGGCCCATGCCCAGTGCTGTTGAAGTATACAGTACACAGTGTGAATCAGTTATTTAACTGATGGCCCTGGTGCTGGCCCATGCCCAGTGCTGTTGAAGTATACAGTTACACCGTCTGAATCAGTTATTTAACTGATGGCCCTGGTGCTGGTCCATGCCCAGTGCTGTTGAAGTATACAGTTACACAGTCTGAATCAGTTATTTAACTGATGGCCCTGGTGCTGGTCCATGCCCAGTGCTGTTGAAGTATACAGTTACACCATCTGAATCAGTTATTTAACTGATGGCCCTGGTGCTGGCCCATGCCCAGTGCTGTTGAAGTATACAGTTACACAGTCTGAATCAGTTATTTAACTGATGGCCCTGGTGCTGGCCCATGCCCAGTGCTGTTGAAATATACAGTTACACAGTCTGAATCAGTTATTTAACTGACGGCCCTGGTGCTGGTCCATGCCCAGTGCTGTTGAAATATACAGTTACACAGTCTGAATCAGTAATTTAACTGACGGCCCTGGTGCTGGTCCATGCCCAGTGCTGTTGAAGTATACAGTTACACAGTCTGAATCAGTTATTTAACTGATGGCCCTGGTGCTGGTCCATGCCCAGTGATGTTGAAATATACACTTACACAGTCTGATACAAGTATCCAATTTTCAAAACGAGAACATTTACCTAGATTTAATCAACTGACGGCTATGCACAAACTGTCCAAAGATTTCAAATTATGATTGATTATTTAGTTACTCTGAACTACTGTAGAGTAGCTCCTGGTGGTCAACATAGTATATCTCTCAAATAATATTAAAACTATGGTAGACGACTAGATTCTGGAACTTTAGCCAACACACGCACTTCCACCCACCCACTCAAACCCAGACATAGCTTTCCCCACATTTCTGACTGTCAGGTTTCCATAGCAACACCGTGAAACAAGCCAGGATCCCGATGATGGCAGTCGGCCCTAATCAGATTGACTGCTCCGCACACGCAGATATATATATGGAAAGAAAGTCTGTGGAATGCAGGCCTATGTTGTGTCAACGTATGGAAAGTAAGTCTGTGCAATGTAGGTCTATGTACTGTAAACTTATGAAAAGTAAGTCTGGGTAATGCAGGCCTATGTAGTGTAAACCTATGGAAAGAAAGTCTGTGGAATGCAGGCCGATATAGTGTAAACTTGTGGAAAGGGACGTGCAATGCAGGTCTATGGAATGTAAGTATATGGAATGTAATCTTATGGAATGTAAGTCTCTGTAAGGTAAGTTCATGGAATGTAATCTCATGGAATGTAAGGTTCTGGAATGTAAGGTTCTGAAATGTAAGCTTATTGAATGTAAGCTTATGGAACGTAAGTCAGTGGAATGCAAGCCTGTGCAATGTATGTTTGTGGAATGTTACCCAGAACATGCCGCATTTAACGAGCGCAGACGATCTTTATTCCACACAAGTCTGATCGCTTTCTTTCTCCTGGCATACGACATTTAGTCACTGACTACTGTATTCCCTCCCCGCCGACGATATCCGGTCAGCGCAGACGACAAACTGACTGGTTACCAAGGAGACAAATGGCGGCTGCACCTTCTCCACTTGTTCCCTCACATCCAACATTTCATGGAGATGGCAAACCTCAAACAGTGTTAAAAATAATCCCAGTCCTCCCCTCTCCTTTCACAGCCTCCACTCTCCACGCACATTCACTGAGAGGGGTGGGTGCGTGTCGCGCCCCGACCTGTTCGCGCCTGCGAGTGGCGAGTGTAGGCAATGAGTTAGCAGTTTATCAGGT
>CM059201.1:60282152-60324432 GCA_030323885.1 Branchipolynoe longqiensis
TTCTATTAACTTGTCTCAGTGTTCCGCAGTAGGGCCTCGTTCTACTAACTTGTCTCGGTGTTCCGCAGTAGGGCCTCGTTCTATTAACTTGTCTCGGTGTTCCGCAGTAGGGCCTCGTTCTATTAACTTGTCTCGGTGTTCCGCAGTAGGGCCTCCTTCTACTAACTTGTCTTGGTGTTCCACAGTAGGGCCTCGTTCTACTAACTTGTCTCGGTGTTCCGCAGTAGGGCCTCGTTCTATTAACTTGTCTCGGTGTTCTGCAGTAGGGCCTCGTTCTACTAACTTGTCTCCGTGTTCCACAGCAGGGCCTCATTCTGTTAACTTGTCTCGGTGTTCCGCAGTAGGGCCTCGTTCTACTAACTTGTCTCCGTGTTCCGCAGTAGGGCCTCGTTCTATTAACTTGTCTCGGTGTTCTGCAGTAGGGCCTCATTCTACTAACTTGTCTCGGTGTTCCGCAGTAGGGCCTCGTTCTGTTAACTTGTCTCGGTGTTCTGCAGTAGGGCCTCGTTCTACTAACTTGTCTCCGTGTTCTGCAGTAGGGCCTCGTTCTATTAACTTGTCTCGGTGTTCCGCAGTAGGGCCTCATTCTATTAACTTGTCTCGGTGTTCCGCAGTAGGGCCTCGTTCTACTAACTTGTATCCATGTTCCACAGTAGGGCCTCGTTCTACTAACTTGTCTCGGTGTTTCGCAGTAGGGCCTCGTTCTATTAACTTGTCTCAGTGTTCCGCAGTAGGGCCTCATTCTATTAACTTGTCTCGGTGTTCCGCAGTAGGGCCTCGTTCTACTAACTTGTCTCCGTGTTCCACAGTAGGGCCTCGTTCTATTAACTTGTCTCAGTGTTCCTCAGTAGGGCCTCGTTCTATTAACTTGTCTCAGTGTTCCGCAGTAGGGCTTCGTTCTATTAACTTGTCTCGGTGTTCCGCAGTAGGGCCTCGTTCTATTAACTTGTCTCAGTGTTCCGCAGTAGGGCCTCGTTCTACTAACTTGTCTCGGTGTTCTGCAGTAGGGCCTCGTTCTATTAACTTGTCTCGGTGTTCCTCAGTAGGGCCTTGTTCTATTAACTTGTCTCGGTGTTCCGCAGTAGGGCCTCGTTCTACTAACTTGTCTCCGTGTTCCACAGTAGGGCCTCGTTCTACTAACTTGTCTCGGTGTTCCGCAGTAGGGCCTCGTTCTATTAACTTGTCTCGGTGTTCCGCAGTATGGCCTCGTTCTTCTAACTTGTCTCGGTGTTCCGCAGTAGGGCCTCATTCTATTAACTTGTCTCGGTGTTCCGCAGTAGGGCTTCATTCTACTAACCTGTCTCGGTGTTCCGCAGTAGGGCCTCGTTCTGTTAACTTGTCTCGGTGTTCCGCAGTAGGGCCTTGTTCTACTAACTTGTCTCGGTGTTCCGCAGTAGGGCCTCGTTCTATTCAACTTTAAAGTCACTCAATATTCCTTTGATGAGTAATAAATGCTCCCTGAGTGCATATCTCAGTTGGGTGTGTGATCAAATCTAGAGAGGTATTTTGGCAGGGGTGGCTCAAGGTATCGGCAACTGGGACGGTCGCATGGTGGGGGGGGGGGCACTAGGGGGCGCCACGTCAGTGTTAAATTAAACAAAATTATACTTATACTTATAAGGGCGCCAAAGTTCAGCTTTGCCGGGGTGGCAGCAAACCTAGGGCTGGTTATGTGCTTTGGGTAGGAAACATTGTGTGGCTTTGCGTTGCCTTTGAGTGTCATTTGAGTGCCCTGTAAGTGCCCTGTAAGTGCCCTGTGAGTGCCATGTGAGTGCCCTGTGAGTGCCGTGTGAGTGCCATGTGAGTGCAGTGTGAATGCCATGTGAGTGCCATGTGAGAGCCCTGTGAGTGCCCTTTGAGTGCCCTGTAAGTGCCCCATGAGTACCCTGTGAGAGCCCTCTGAGTGCCCTCTGCGTGTCTCGTTGACCTTCTGACGCTGCGTCTCTCAGTTAACAAGTACGAGCTGGTGCTGCTGGAGATGGCGGGCCCGGGGCGGGGCGAGGAACGCTGCTCCTGCGTCTTCCAGATCCTCGACCAGCTGCAGCCGCACCTCGGGGTGTTCGCGCCCGTCGTCAAGCGTATCAGGGACGAGCTGTTCGGTGCGTAGTGTCGGCACCACCCAACCATCACACCCCAACCATCACACCCCACCCCAACCATCACCTCAACCACCTCAACCATCACACCCCACCTCAACCATCACACCCCCACCATCACAGCCCCACCCCCACCATCACACCCCACCTCAACCATCAGCCCCGACCTCAACCACCTCAACCATCACACCCCACCTCAACCATCACACCCCACCATCACCACCACCCCCCCACCATCACACCCCACCTCAACCACAACCCCAACTCAACCACCTCAACCACCCCACCTCCCCCACCTCAACCAACCACACCCCCACCATCACCACCACACCCCCACCTAAACCACCTCAACATCACACCTCAACTGAACTCACTCGAATCCTCATCCCAAGACCACCCTCCCTGAACTTTTTTTTTTTTCCCCCTCCCGCACCTCAACCTATCACACCTCAACCTGAACGATCACACCTCAACCTGAACGATCACACCCCACCTCAACCATCACACCCCCACCTCAACCATCACCCCCACCATCACCACCCCACATCACACCTCAACCTGAACCATCACCCCCTCCCCCCCCCCCCCCCCCCCCCCCCCCCACTCCACCCATCACTCCCCACTCCACCATCACACCCACCTCAACCATCCACACCCACCCCAACCATCACACCCCACTGCAACCAGCACTTCCCGTCCCAACTATCACATCCCACCTCAACCATCACACCATAACCATAACCACCACACCCCACCTCAACAATCACACCCCACCCAACCTTTGCACCACACCTCAACCGTCACAGCCCACCCCAACCACCACACCCCACCTCAACCATCACACCACCCCCCAACCATCACATCCCACCCCAACCAGCACACTCCATCCAACCATCACACCGCACCTCAACCATCACACCCGATCCTGCCACCAGACCATCCCACCCAAACCACCACACCAGCCCAACCCCAAACATCACACCCCACCTCAACCATCACACCCCACCTTAACCTTCACATCCCACCCCAATCATCAGACCCCACCCCGACTATCACACCTCGGTCTTCCACCATACCAGCCCACCTCAACCATCACACCCCACCTCAACCATCACACCCCACCTCAACCATCACACCCCACCGCAACCATCACACACCACCTCAATTACCACACCCACCCCAACCATCACACCCTGCCCCAACCATCACACCCCACCTCAACTATCGCACCCCGCCCCAACCATCACACGCAACCCCAACCATCACATCCCACCTCAACCATCACACCCACCCCACCATCACACCCCTCCTCAACCATCACACTCCACCCCCAACCATCACACCCCACCCAATACATCAAAACCCACCCCAACCATCACACCACACCTTACCACCACACACCACCTCAACCATCATACACCGCCCCAACCATCACACCCGGCCTTACTACCACACCAGCCCACCCCAACCATCACACCCCACTTCAACCATCACACCCCACCTTACCCATAGCATCCCACCCCAACCATCACACCCTGCCCCAACCATCACACCTCAGCCTACCACCATACCACCCCACCTCAACCATCACACCCGACCTCAACCATCACACCCACGCTAACCATCACACCCGACCTCAATCACCACACCCACCTCCACCATCACACCCCACTTCAATCATTACACCCAACTACATAAGTACACCTCCACCATCACCTCCACCGTCACACCCACCGCACTCATCACACCCACCTCAACCATCACACCCCACCCCAACCATCACATGCACCCCAACCATCACACCCCACCCTACCTATCACAACCCAACTCCACCATCACACCCCACCCCAACCATCACACCCACCCAAACCATCACACCCCACCCCAACTATCACAACGCAACTCCACCATCACACCCCACCCCAACCATCACACCCCACTCCACCAGCACAATTCACCCGAACCATCAAACCCACCCCACCATCATACCCCACCTCAACCATCACACCCCACCCCAACCATCACACCCCTGCCCAACCATCACTTCACTCCCAACTGGAACACCCCCACCTCAACCATCAAACCCCACCCTACCACCACACCATCCACCTCAACCATCACACCCACCCCACCATCACACCCCACCTCAACCATCAAACCACCACCCTACCACCACACCATCCACCTCACCCATCACCCCCCACCCCACCATCACACCCCACCTCAACCATCACACCCCACTCTACCACCACACCACCCACCTCAACCATCACACCCCACTCTACCACCACACCACCCACCTCAACCATCACATCCCACCTCAACCATCACTCCCCACCCCAACCATCACACCCCACCCCAACCATCACACCTCAACCATCACACCCCACCCCAACCATCACACCCCACCCGAACCATCACACCCCACTCCAACCATCACACCTGCCCTACCACCACACTAGCCCACCCCAACCATCACATCCCACCTCAACCATCACTCCCCACCCCAACCATCCAACCCCACCCCAACCATCCACACCTCAACCATCACACCCCACCCCAACCATCACCACCCACAACCCAACCATCACACCCCACCCCCACCCTCACAACCCCACCCTACCCAACCATCACACCCACCCCTACCACCACACCAGCCGACCCCAACCATCACACCCCACTTTAACCGATCACATCACACCCCAACCATCACACCCCACCCCAACTATCACACCCACCTCAACCATCACATCCCACCTCAATCACCACATCCACCCCAACAATCACGCCACCCCACCTCCACCATCACACTCCAATTCAATTATCACACCCGACCACATAAGAACACCTCAACCATCACACCCACCCCACCCATCACACCCATCTTAACCTTCACACCCCACCCCAACCATTACAACCACCTCCACCATCACACCCCACCTCCACCATCACACTCCACCTCAGCTCCCATCTAGTCTACCGAGCAGGGCTGTTAAGCCTTACTGCCTATTGTATTATACATGATATGATATCGCTGTGTATATTTATACTGGTATAAACAATTCAATCGCTGTATAATCCGTCACTTTGATTATCTGTATAAGCAATTATCTCCAATACCATATCTGTTTGCATACCATGACGTTATCTAACCGGGAGTTTACCTTGATGATATTTGCTGAACGGTTAACTTGTGGAGGCGCTTTCGTGCATGCAGACCTTTGGCCTCACTGTGTATGATAGAGTAGGTCCAATCAATTAAACCAATCAAATGCGTTATGTGTCAACTGGACGAGTTCCACCACTCACACACTGTGTCCCAGTGTAGTCCATCTGACATACTGCACACTGTATAAGAGTGAATGTAGTCCCATCTGACACACCACACAGTGTAACAGTACATGTAGTCCCATCTGACACACCACACAGTGTAACAGTACATGTAGTCCCATCTGACATACCACACAGTGTAACAGTACATGTAGTCCCATCTGACATACCACACAATGTAACAGTACAGGTAGTCCCATCTGACATACCACACAATGTAACAGTACAGGTAGTCCCATCTGACATACCACACAGTGTAACAGTACAGGTAGTCCCATCTGACATACCACACAATGTTTAACAGTGAATGTAGTCCCATCTGACATACCACACACTGTATAAGAGTGAATGTAGTCCCATCTGACACACCACACAATGTGTAACTGTGTAACAGTGTAATTAAATCTGAAATATCACAAACAGTGCAACAGTGTAGTTCCGGCTGATATACAACACACTGCGTAACAGTGTGTGCAGTCCTATCTGACACACCACACGCTGTGTAACAATGCATGTAGTCCGATCTGACACACCACACGCTGTGTAAGAGTACATGTAGTCCCATCTGATATTCTGCACACAGTGTTACAGTACATGTAGTCTGATCTGACACACCACACACTGTGTTGCACAACATGTTGTCCCATCTGACACACCACACACTGTATAACAGTGAATGTAGTCCTGTCAGACACACCACACACGGTGTTACAGTACATGTCGTCCCATCTGACATACCGCACACTGTGTAACAGTGAATGTAATCCCATCTGACATACCACACACTGTGTAACAGTGAATGTAGTTCCATCTGACATAGTGCACACTGTATAACATTGAATGTAGTCCCATCTGACATACCACACACTGTATAACAGTGAATGTAGTCCCATCTGACATACTGCACACTGTGTAACAGTGAATGTAGTCCCATCTGACATACCACATACTGTGTAACAGTGAATGTAGTCCCATCTGACATACCACACACTGTATAACAGTGAATGTAGTCCCATCTGACATACCGCACAATGTATAACAGTGAATGTAGTCCCATCTGACATACTGCACACTGTCTAACAGTGAATGTAGTCCCATCTGACATACCACATACTGTGTAACAGTGAATGTAGTCCCATCTGACATACCACACACGGTATAACAGTGAATGTAGTCCCATCTGACATACCGCACAATGTATAACAGTGAATGTAGTCCCATCTGACATACTGCACACTGTGTAACAGTGAATGTAGTCCCATCTGACATACCGCACATTGTGTAACAGTGAATGTAGTCCCATCTGACATACTGCACACTGTATAACAGTGAATGTAGTCCCATCTGACATACTGCACACTGTAACAGTGAATGTAGTCCCATCTGACATACCACATACTGTATAACAGTGAATGTAGTC
The DNA here is from genome assembly GCA_030323885.1 of Branchipolynoe longqiensis. NCBI lineage: Eukaryota > Metazoa > Annelida > Polychaeta > Phyllodocida > Polynoidae > Branchipolynoe > Branchipolynoe longqiensis. The sequence goes on from CM059201.1 coordinate 60,288,999, forward strand.
CCATCTGACATACTGCACACTGTGTAACAGTGAATGTAGTCCCATCTGACATACCGCACATTGTGTAACAGTGAATGTAGTCCCATCTGACATACCACACACTGTATAACAGTGAATGTAGTCCCATCTGACATACCGCACAATGTATAACAGTGAATATAGTCCCATCTGACATACTGCACACTGTGTAACAGTGAATATAGTCCCATCTGACATACCGCACATTGTGTAACAGTGAATGTAGTCCCATCTGACATACCACATACTGTGTAACAGTGAATGTAGTCCCATCTAACATGCCACACACTGTGTAACAGTGAATGTAGTCCCATCTAACATACCGCACACTGTGTACCAGTGAATGTAGTCCCATCTGACATACCGCACACTGTGTAACAGTGAATATATTCCCATCTGACATACTGCACACTGTACAACAGTGAATGTAGTCCGATATGACATACCGCACACTGTGTAACAGTGAATGCAATCCCATCTGATATACCACACACTATGTAACAGTGAATGTAGTCCCATCTGACATACCGCACACTGTGTAACAGTGAATGTAGTCCCCTCTGACATACTGCACACTGTGTAACAGTGAATGTAGTCCCATCTGACATACCACACACTGTGTAACAGTGAATGTAGTCCCATCTGACATACCGCACACTGTGTAACAGTGAATGTAGTCCCATCTGACATACCGCACACTGTGTAACAGTGAATGTAGTCCCATCTGACATACTGCACACTGTGTAACAGTGAATGTAGTCCCATCTGACATACCGCACACTGTGTAACAGTGAATGTAGTAACACTAACAGTACATGTAGTCCCCTCGACACCCCGCACTCATGGCCCCATCCTGATATGACCCTAGATGTTACCAGGAGGTAAAACTCCAACAACCAACCAGCTCCCTGTTTCCCCAGACGCGGTGTACAGTGACCAGTACACAGGCAGTACAGAGAAGTGCGGGGAGAGTGTACGCTACATCCAGCGCCTTCCTTACTTTACACTCTCCAAGCGCGTCCACGACCAGCGGGACTTCCGGTCTGAGAACCTGCAGGAGCAGCTGCACCTCGTCAAGAAGAGGTCAGCCCGCATTTAAATAATTTACTGAGTGTTGCCTGATCAAATGTAGATAAGTGTTTTGGCTTAAACCAAAGTATGCTTCACTGGTGTAGCAGTTTGAACAGGTCATCATCATCATGCTGTCGGTCGTGATGCGACAAATACTGCTTTCATTACTTGACTGCTGCTCTCCATTTAGCTCTCTGATGTGAATTTTGTGCGGTTGTACATTTAATGAAAGCTGCCTGCAAAGGTGTTGAAGTGCTGCTGGCTTTTGCAAGTTACCAGCGGCACTCTCTCAGGGAGCAAATAGAGGTTTCACACTGGCAAGAACATGTCAAGACAGGCGCAAAACTATTTGTCCCTGCAGTGGCTGGTCGGGAGATGTTGGGAGTTCCATACATCAACCGCCCTTAATGCTGCCACAGTGACATGGTTTTCTGTTTAGGGTTTGCTCCCTTAGACTTCGGTTCTGTCAAGAACCTGTACCACAAGGCAGTGGTTTACAACTCTGCAGGGCAGGGGCGTTAAACTCCATGAGGTAACAGGTATCCAGTTTAAAACGGGCCTTTTCGCAATGCACATGCATCAAAGTCAAAGGCATTTCCGTCTGATTGAGATTGTACCCACGTTTAATAACTTGCTAATTGCTTGTTAACTTGTTAGCGCAGAGGGTAATATATGTTATCAAGCATAAAATATTCACTACAATGATGCCTGAACAGTCTCCTTGCTTGTCTCGCCCAACATTTCCAGAGAGCTCCTCCACAGATAGAAGCAAGCCAGAAATTCTAATAAGAATTCAGGCTTGCTGTTCGACTTTGACGCATGTGCATTGTGAAAAGGCCCATTTTAAACTGTGAAGCATAATTTTGTCAAAACTAAAACACTTGCCTGCATTTGATACTATATCTTTATCGTACCTTACAAGTTACATCCTGGTGCGTTAAAGTTGCATAATCGGATGCTTTTGAGTTTCTATATTTTCTACGCAGTATGTGATATGCGAATGGCATGCCATATGTCGCTTATATGGAATCTTAGCTTTACGGATTGCGTAACTTTAACTGCTATTCTTCTTTGCGCATGTGCAGGCTTTTTGAGAAGCAGAAGGAGTATGAAGCGAGTCTGGAGACTGTAGCTGGACAGTACAGCCGGGTGGGGGAGCTGCAATTTGAGCTGGAAAACCTCAAGTCTCTGCTCGCCACGAGGGGCGCCACCATCACCAGGTAGGTACAGTGTGTCCCCCATCACCACTGCCCCAGGCTGTGTAGTGGCATTGGTTGGTAGGTGCAGTGTGCCTCCACCACCACTGTACCAGACTGTGTAGTGGCATTGGTTGGTAGGTGCAGTGTGCCTCCACCACCACTGCCCCATGCTGTGTAGTAGCATTGATTGGTATGTACAGTGTGCCACCACCACCACTGCCCCAGGTTGTGTAGTACCATTGGTTGGTATGTACAGTGTGCCTCCACATCCACTGCCCCAGGCTGTCTAGTGGCATTGGTTGGTATGTACAGTGTGCCACCACCACCACTGCCCCAGGCTGTGTAGTGGCATTGGTTGGTAGGTACAGTGTGCCTCCACCACCACTCCCCCAGGCTGTGTAGTTGCATTGGTTGGTATGTACAGTGTGCCTCCACCACCACTGCCCCAGGCTGTGTAGTAGCATTGATTGATGAGTACAGTGTGCCTCCACCACCACTGCCCCAGGCTGTCCAGTGGCATTGGTTGGTATGTACAGTGTGCCACCACCACCACTGCCCCAGGCTGTGTAGTGGCATTGGTTGGTAGGTACAGTGTGCCTCCACCACCACTCCCCCAGGCTGTGTAGTTGCATTGGTTGGTATGTACAGTGTGCCTCCACCACCACTGCCCCAGGCTGTGTAGTAGCATTGATTGATGAGTACAGTGTGCCTCCACCACCACTGCCCCAGGCTGTCCAGTGGCATTGGTTGGTATGTACAGTGTGCCACCACCACCACTGCCCCAGGCTGTGTAGTGGCATTGGTTGGTAGGTACAGTGTGCCTCCACCACCACTCCCCCAGGCTGTGTAGTTGCATTGGTTGGTATGTACAGTGTGCCTCCACCACCACTGCCCCAGGCTGTGTAGTAGCATTGGTTGGTATGTACAGTGTGCCTCCACCACCACTGCCCCAGGCTGTGTAGTGGCATTGGTTGGTAGGTACAGTGTGCCTCCACCACCACTGCCCCAGGCTGTGTAGTAGCATTGGTTGGTATGTACAGTGTGCCTCCACCACCACTGCCCCAGGCTGTGTAGTAGCATTGGTTGGTATGTACAGTGTGCCTCCACCACCACTGTACCAGACTGTGTAGTAGCATTGGTTGGTATGTACAGTGTGCCTCCACCACCACTGTACCAGACTGTGTAGTAGCATTGGTTGGTATGTACAGTGTGCCTCCACCACCACTGCCCCAGGCTGTGTAGTGGCATTGGTTGGTAGGTACAGTGTGCCTCCACCACCACTGCCCCAGGCTGTGTAGTAGCATTGGTTGGTATGTACAGTGTGCCTCCACCACCACTGCCCCAGGCTGTGTAGTGGCATTGATTTTATGAGTACAGTGTGCCTCCACCACCACTGCCCCAGGCTGTGTAGTTGCATTGGTTGGTAGGTACAGTGTGCCTCCACCACCACTGCCCCAGGCTGTGTAGTTGCATTGGTTGGTATGTACAGTGTGCCTCCACCACCACTGTACCAGGCTGTGTAGTAGCATTGGTTGGTATGTACAGTGTGCCTCCACCACCACTACTCCAGGCTGTGTAGTTGCATTGATTTTATGAGTACAGTGTGCCTCCACCACCACTGCCCCAGGCTGTGTAGTGGCATTGGTTGGTAGGTACAGTGTGCCTCCACCACCACTGCCCCAGGCTGTGTAGTAGCATTGGTTGGTAGGTACAGTGTGCCTCCACCACCACTGCCCCAGACTGTGTTGTAGCATTGATTGGTATGTACAGTGTGCCTCCACCACCACTGCCCCAGGCTGTGTAGTGGCATTGGTTGGTAGGTACAGTGTGCCTCCACCACCACTGCCCCAGGCTGTGTAGTGGCATTGGTTGGTAGGTACAGTGTGCCTCCACCACCACTGCCCCAGGCTGTGTAGTAGCATTGGTTGGTAGGTACAGTGTGCCTCCACCACCACTACTCCAGGCTGTGTAGTTGCATTGATTTTATGAGTACAGTGTGCTTCCACAAGCACTGCCCAGGCTGGCTAGTGGCATTGACTGGATAATGCCCTCAAGGGAAAACCAGATGGCCGAATGAGTTGTGCGTCCGTTTCCCTTTTGGTAGGTCGTGGGATTCGAATCCGCTGGTTCAAACTCATGTCAAGTCAAACCAATGACTTAAAAATTTACGCTTGTCGCTTCCTAGCCAGTCGCTCGCCATTATCAGGATAGGGGAAGGACTCGTTGGGTCAGTGTCAGGATAATGTGACTGAGTGGCATATCATGCCATGCATGGTGCCACTGGTCTGGTCTCTAAATGGGGCAGCACTATAAAATTCCCCATTTGAGTGCACTATAACAAATCGGTTCCCATCCTGACATGATCCTACATGTTGCTAGGACGTAAAGCCTCAACAAACAAATTGAAATCCATCTGCAGCCTAAAGCAGGAGCTGGACGAGCAGAACGAGGTCACAGAGACGCTGCAGGCCGAGCTGAGGGGCGACATCCGGGACCTGAAGGAGGACCTGGAGGAGGCGGTCACCGAAGCAGCGTACTTGCGGCAGTACCAGACCGGATACGCAGAACTGGAGGCTAGTGAGTCCAGAATGTTGGCCAGCAATGGCGGCTGTCTCTGATCTACCCTCAGCAATCGTACAATGGTTGATTGCCCATTAAAGTGGCATTACAATTTTTTTTGTAATTTTTTTTTTTTGAGCTATGTAGGCCCCACACTGCAATAATATTAATATACTTGTTATTATTTGACCCTCAGTAACCCATAACAGACACAAATACTGGTTGAGAATGTGAACTCTGGCTGGCTAACATTTCTTGCCTACTGTTTTTTTCTTATCTAATGGAGAACAACGGCGAATGTGTGAAGAAAGATCCCCCCCCTATTAAAACTCTAGTCAGAACCACCAGGTGGCGCCACAGCTTAGTCTAAAGCGCCAGTATCACGTGAGAGGATTGTTGGTCTGTTGTCATGTAACCATAGTTACTCGTGGTTTAGGTGGAATGGTCAACTCCTCAACACCAGTCAAGTATCGGATACTGATTAATTTTGAAAACCAAATCGCACTGAATAATATAGCTCCCGGTTTTATGTTACACAATGGTCTATTTGAATATGTTTGTAAGGACACCAACTGCAATACAGTCATCATCATCATCATCATGCTGTCAGTCGCGGTGCAACAAAGACTGCTTTCATTACTTGACTGCCACTCTCCATTGAGCTCTCTGCTGTGAGAGTTGCGTCCATGAGTCGGTCTTAATGTCTCTCAGCTTCAGGCTTCTCTTGATGGTATCCTTGAACCGGAGATGAGGGCGCCCTCTCTTTCTGTAACCAGAAGACAGTTGAGAATAGAGGATCTGCTTTGGTAGCCTGTCTGATGACATCCTCATGAGGTGTCCAGTCCACCAGAGATTCTTTTTGATCAAACGATCTTCCATAGAGGGCAGCCCCGTCTGTTCGAGTATTTCCTACCAATACAGTATTGGTAAGTTAACTAGGTCACAAGGCCATCTGTTAAAGTTATTGATGTCACAAAGGGTCAGAGCCCGAAAAGGCTCATTCAGGAATTGTACCAAGATCTAAAATGGATATTTAGCATCAAATGTTGGTTTTGAAAATCTTATGCTTTTCATCAGGTTATGAGGCTTTAATATTAATTACCTCCTTCACCCGGCAAGGCTTCGTGGGAAAGACCGCCCTGTCAATGGACACCCAGAAGAAGAAGCTGTCGGTGGTGGCCACGCGGCGGGCACACTTCGCTTCCGGTATCGAGGCTGCGCTCACCCTGGAGGAACAGATGCTGACCGTGCAGAACCTGATGGTCGAAGGTGAGCCAAGCGCGTGCACTGTTTATGTAGCAACCAGTGGTCCACAACCAGTTCATCAAAGGTGATGGTACTTGCTGTCCTGTCTGTGGGAAAGTACATATAAAAGACCCCTTGCTGCTTATCGGGAAGAGTAGCCTATGTGGCAACAGTGGGCTTCTTGCAAAGAAATATGTCAGAATGACCATATGTTTGATGTCCAATAGCCGATGAAAATCAATGTGCTCTAGACGCATCGTTAAATAAACCAAGCTTTACTTTACTTTATTTGTTTAGCGGTCATTAACAATATGCCCCTGCCAGAAACCAGCAGCTGAACACTTTATTGCGAACCGGACGTGGTGGCCGAATCGATAGAGCGGGAGATCGGGATGAAGAATAACTGCAGGCCGTCTCAGTTACTCATCTTATACTCACTACTATCAGGAGGATCCTGGCAACTGTCTGCCAGTCTCCCCCCACTAAATACCAAAACACAACTCATAAGTAAGAAAGGGAAGACAAGTCACGCACGATTGACAGTGATAAGGTTGAGCTTTATTGCTACAACTCTTGTTCACCTACTAGTGACCTGCCACCCTGACTCACTTACAACCTGCCACACAGACCCACATGGGTCCTGCTTGTTCAGTCTAATCAGTGCCTACAGCCCATTGAACCTAAGTCCTACGGGTGTTACACACAGTTCAGTGGTGAACTGCTTCTTTTAGTATCTCTCGAGTGAGTGTGTCTGCATAGCAAGTGCAAGGAGCAGAAGGGTGACTGGGCTCACACAGCCAGCCAATCAGACACCTCTGTAGCCTGGGAGGGGTGGTGCCCAAGAGGGGCACCTGTCACTCAAGCGCCAGTGCAGGTGGTGTCCATAATTTATGCAGAATGGCTGGGTGTGTTTACCCAGCGGTCCTGTGTATCCACTGTAGCAACTGTCCACTCGTGTTTGTGAACAGCCACCGCACGGACAGAAAGCACACGATGCCACTCAGTTAGTGTCCTGATTGGTGGGCACCGGGGTAGGACATAAACATCAACACTGGAGATCCTGAAGTAGGACACCTGACCCAAATAAGGGTGCGGGAGGACCAGGGTCTTAATTGGCAACGGCCTGGTTCATGGAGCTGCTGAGTCTGGCCTTTTAGAACGCAGGTCACTACTTCCGGTTGTGAGGGACGGAAGGCAGTGATTGGGTGAGACTCAACTTCAGGCAGTGTCAATAGAAGTTGTGGCTTGAATGATAAAGCGCAGCATTGAATCTTTAATGTTTCACGGACCAGAGTTAGAGTGTCCGTATCCTGTGTTTGTAGATTGTGGGGTCATGGGTTCGAACCCTGGTCGAGTCAAACCAATGACTAAAACTTGTTACTTGTCACTTCTTAGCCTGGCGCTCAGCATTATTAGGATAGGGCAAGGGCTGGTTGGCTCAGTGTCAGGATAATGTGACTGAGTGGGATATCAGGTTATGGTGTTGGCGACCTGGTCTTCCAGTGGGGAAGCACTATAAAGTCACCATGAGGGTGAACTGTTCCAAGTCGGTACCCGTCCTGATATGACCTTAGATGTTGCTAGGACGTACAACAACAACAACAAAAACAACATTTAATGTTTCACAGATTTTGACAAGTTTATGGAGGAGCATAAGACAGTGCTGATCGAGAAGAACTTGGACGACTCCATGGACATGGACCAGTACGACGAGCAGGAAGCGGAAATAGAAAGGGCAGACCAACAGGTAGACTTCCAGCTCTATATCCAAATGATAACAAACTAAAGATAACTCTTAGGAATGCCAAATAGAGTTGAGTGCGATAAGTTTTGTTTAAATTATATAATTAGACGTTAGTGTCCGCCGATTAAAGCTGCATAATCCGATCAAAACATCAACTTTTCAAATCCAAAACAAATATCTAGATCTGATTCTACATATGTAACTTAGATACTGGTGCATTTAGAAAACATCTGTCGCCACATAGAAGGGGAAACTGACACAATTTAATAGAATGTGTTACTGCAGAAGCCTATGATGTCAGAGTTTTGGTGTGCTTGCCAAAATTAATTTGGCATGTTTGCACTTCAGGTATCTCAAAGGGTAGCCATTTAAAATCAAATTTATTTCAAACTAAAGTAAGGTAGATTATAACGATCAACCTAGTATATTTATCTCAGAAAATTACAGAAACTGAAAACCATCGCACCATGCAACTTTAAGTAATACCAGAATAGGTAAAATGCAGGAGAGTGATTGTTCATGTGCAGAATGGTCCATACCTAGTCCCTTTAATGTGCGAGTTTACCGACAGCTGACAGAACTGACCTCCACAGTCCATACCTAACCCCTTTAATGTGCACAGCTGGCAGAACTGACCACCACAGCCCATACCTAACCCCTTTAATGTACACAGCTGGCAGAACTGACCACCACAGTCCATACCTAACCCCTTTAATGTACACAGCTGACAGAACTGACCACAGCTCATACCTAACCCCTTTAATGTACACAGCTGACATAACTGACCACCACAGTCCATACCTAGTCCCATTAATGTACAGCGCTGACAGAACTGACCACCACAGTCCATACCTAGTCCCTTTAATGTACACAGCTGAGAGAACTGACCACCACAGTCCATACCTAGTCCCGTTAATGTACAAGTCTTCCCACAGCTGACAGAACTGACCACCTCAGTCTATACCTAACCCCTTTAATGTACAGACCTGACAGAACTGACCACCACAGCCCATACCTAACCCCTTTAATGTACACAGCTGACAGAACTGACCACCACAGCCCATACCTAACTCCTTTAATGTACAGACCTGACTGAACTGACCACCACAGTCCATACCTAACCCCTTCAATGTACACAGCTGACAGAACTGACCACCACAGCCCATACCTAACCCCTTTAATGTACACAGCTGACAGAACTGACCACCACAGCTCATACCTAACCCCTTTAATGTACACAGCTGACAGAACTGACCACCACAGTCCATACCTAACCCCTTTAATGTAAACAGCTGACAGAACTGACCACAGCTCATACCTAACCCCTTTAATGTACACAGCTGACAGAACTGACCTCCACAGTCCATACCTATTCCCTTTAATGTACACAGCCGACAGAACTGACCACCACAGTCCATACCTAACCCGTTTAATGTGCAAGTCTTCCCACAGCTCACATAACTGACCACCTTAGTCCATACCTAATCCCTTTAATGTACACAGCTGACAGAACTGACCACCACAGCCCATACCTAGCCCTTTAATGTACACAGCTGACAGAACTGACCACCTCAGTCCATACCTAGCCCTTTAATGTACACAGCTGACAGAACTGACCTCCACAGTCCATACCTAGCCCTTTAATGTGAGTCTTCCCACAGCTGCTCGTGGTGCAGAACCGCTTCCAGCGCTCCATGGAGGAGATGCGGACGGAGATCAAGCTGCTCGCCCAACACAAGTCCATGCTAGAGGAGCAGCTCCAGATGCTGCAGAAGAACAGGCCCGCAGCCCGGTAAGGAAGCGGGGAGACATGCGCAGGCAAACTATTTACACAACACTCATGTACATGTACAAACTAAAACACTGGTGGAAGGCTTTGTGCTGTGAATCTGTGTATCACATATTAAATATCACAGCCACTTACAATGTTCCTGTATTATTGTCTCCTCACAATGTTGCTCTATTATCGCCCCTCTCACAATGTTCCTTTATTATTGCCCCTCTTGCAATGTTGCTCTATTATCACCCCATATCAATGTTCCTCTATTATCACCCTCTCACAATGTTCCTTTATTATTGTCCCCTCACAATGTTCCTCTATTATCGCCCCTCTGCCTATGTTTCTTTATTATCGCTCTCCTCACAATATTCCTTTATTATCGCCCCTCTTGCAATGCTCCTCTAATATCACGCCCTATCAATGTTCCTCTATTATCACCCTCTCACAATGTTCCTTTATTATTGTCCCCTCACAAAGTTCCTCTATTATCGCCCCTTTCACTATGTTCCTTTTTTATCGCTCTTCTCCCAATTTTCCTTTATTATCGCCCCTCTTGAAGTAATGCTCCTCTATTATCACCCCCTCACAAAGTTTCTCTATTATCGCTCCTCACAGTGTGCCTGTATTATCGCCCTTTCGACAGATCTTCGCTCAGTAAGAAGGGCCATTCGGGGACCCATGACTTGGCGGGTTCCGACTGGGCTGAAGAGGACCCAGACGACAACCCAGATGTTGACCCGTTCATCCCGCAAGTAGGTCATGACAGCTATAAATAACTCAACCGGACCAGGGGCTTGGTTAATTAGCCTATTGGGGGGTTGACATCCTAGCAACATCTGAGGTCATGTCAGGATGAGTACTGACTTGCTTGTTCGTTCTATTGAAGGTTTGCATTCTAGCAACATTAAGGATCATACTAGGAGAGAAACCTACTTTTGAAATTGATCTGATGGGGTTTCATGTACTAGCAATATTTATTGTCATATTAGGGCGGATATTGACTTTTGTTGGGGTCTTATGTCCTAGCAACATGTAAGGTCATATTAGGAGTTGCACGGACCCTTTTGTTCGTTGGAATTTTATATCCCAGAAACATCTACAATAACAACAGGACGGATACTGGCTCATTTGTTGGGGTTTTAAACCCTAGACACATCTAAAATAACAACAGGGCGGATACTGGCTCATTTTCTTTGGTTTTATACCCTAGAAACATCTAAAATAACAACAGGACGGATACTGGCTCATTTGTTGGGGTTTTATACCCTGGGTGATATTAGGACGAATACTGAGTACTGAGTGACAGCTATTGGCAGGAAGTTGAGAGGTTCCTGGGTAATAATCGAATGTAGGCCAGAAAGCAGTCATTTTGTTGGCTGAGGTAGTCATGTGGTGCAACCAGTTCATTCAAACATGGAGAATTTACTTCATGGACTCTATCACTCCAAACTGATTTTGTATCATTATGCCTTGAAATGATGTGATTTTTGACACTCTGAAGAATATATGTTGAAGAAAAACATATGAAATCAGATTGTAGCTATTGGATTTTAATCAACATCAGGTAGGAATGCCAAACTAAGACCATCAACAGTGAGACACATTTTCTCCAACTTTTATATAGGGTTGCAATTCACCTCTGAACAGAGTCAGAGGTGAATCTACTCTCTACTCGGGACCAGGTGGTCGGAGTCTTGGCTGACTAAAAGGTCTTGCATATATTATTTTTGGATGACGATAAACAATACAGCACTGATTTAAAACATAGTTTTTTTACTAAATGTATTTTATTCAGCGAATAATGTCTTCTATCAGCACCAGAGCACTGGTCTTCCGGCCGTTCAGTACAATTTGTTGGTCCATAAATGACAATATCAGTTGCAATAATAACCACAGGAAAATCCTGTTTGATACTAGAAGCATAATATAAATGAACTATTAGTTGTAATAGTAACTGCATACAATTCCAGTTCAACATATGTATTATGTACTTGGTGAATATGCGTTACATGGTATCACATGATTCTAGAATTGTCTATAAACACTTCTTTCTTCCTTTGTCTTTCGCACTTCTTTTTTTCAAAAAGATATAATATATCTCCAATACAAATATATATATATTATATTGTAAATATGCAAATCAGTGGATCCAATGACCAATACCAAATACTGATATGTGTTGTATTCAGAGGAACACTTGAAGTGCCAATCCAAGAATGTCATTGAAATAACAGATTTTCTATGTGAAGCTAATTTTAATTCTCGCTAATCGCACTTTTTTTGAATGAACTCTTTAAAGGTTTGACTCCAATGTTTACCTCAATTTTTGGATTGGCATTTACCGGGTTTTGCGCCTGAACTCCTCAAATGCCCGAAGATAAGTAAATAAAAGTTGTCTCTCTCCAGGAGCGGATCTTCAGTAAGTACGCCGCCATGATGTACACGTCAGACAACAACGCCAAGAGCTTCCACGAGTTCAAGGACGCGCGCTACTGCGCCAGCTGCGGCGAAAAGGTGAACTAGATGAAATCCGAGACAGGGTGGCCAACTGGGTGGATCACCTGCTTCCAGTGTGGCGTGGCATCGGGTTCTATCCCTGACCGAGTCAAACTAATGACACTTGTCACCACCTGGTTCTTAGCATTACCATGACTGAATAAGCAGTCGATTTGTTTGTGTCTATTGTTGTTTACGTCCTAGCAACATCTAAGGTCATATCAGAACGGACAGGCGGTGGAAGTGTGAAGACTCATTATTAGTTATTGAAATATCCCCTGCTTAATCAACGAATGTAAGAAAATATCGGTTCACTTTATGAATTTTCTTTATTTTTGTGTTGTTATATTCGGTGAAAAAGCAGGTCCAATTTCAACCGCAGATAATTGGTTTTGCCAAGTCTACTGCTCATTGCCCTATCCTAGTAATGCTAAGTACCAGGCTAGGTGGTGACGAGTATATATATTTAAGTTATTGCTTTAACTCAGCCATAGTTGGAACCACGGTTTCAAATCCCACAAGTTTACATTTATGTGACAGTTAAGCGCCTGTCACACCTTACCGGACTGACTACCGGAGACCACTGGACAAAGAATTTTCTAGTCCGGTGCTCTCCGGTACACAAAATGTATCGAAATGTATCGAAAACCGGACATATAACGGATGGGTACTGAACATGTACCGGACAAAACGGACAAACCAGACACCAATGGATGGGTACCGGACATGTACTGATGGGTACTGGACATGTACCGGACAAACCGGACACCAACCGGACAATTCAGTCCGGCGGTGTCCAGTAGAAGTTTTGTGCATGTTCAAAACTTGTACCGGACACCACCGGATGGGTGCCGGACATGTACCGAACATCGCCATACAGTACCAGACAGTGTCCGGTTCTCATCCGGTTCCCCAGTCCGGTAAGGTGTGACTGGGCCTTTAGCGTTCATGTAACATTTAACACTAACGTCACACTCACTATTTACAAAACAGTTAAACTTGATGTCGCAGCTAACATTCATGCAAAGGTTCGCATTTCTGTAACAGTTAGAATCTTTTCAATAGTTAGAATTTATGTGACAGTTAGAATCTTTTAAACACTTAGAATTTCTGTAACTTAGCATCTTTTCAACCGTTAGCATATATCTGACAGTAAACTATGTTTGTAACAGTTGGCATTTCTCTAACTTGAAGAGTCAGCCTTTATATGAAGCAGTATTTACGTAGCAAGGACTGCTTCTGTAGCAGTCACGTCCACCATGTTCTTGGCACCAGACATGAAGGCCGAATGAGTTGAGCGTCCGTCTCCTGTTTTAGGAGATCGGGGGATCCTAACCCATGGGTTCGTGGGTTCGAACCCTGGTCGAGTCAAACCAATGACTTATACAATTGATTATTATTAGGATAGGACCAGGACTGGTTGGCTCAGTGTCAGGATAATGTGACTGAGTGGGATATCAGGTCAGGGTGCTGGTGGCCTGAGTGCTGCACTGTAAAGTCACCATGAGGGCGCACTGCACAAGTCGGTACCCGTCCTGATGTGAGCTTAGATGTTGCTAGGACGTAAAACAACAACAAACAAACAATCCGCCCTGTTCTTGCAGTCCGTGCTGTGTCCTCACAAGCTACTGTCCCGTGAACACGTCTTCCCTCTCCCCCCGGGATCCACGCATCTAAAAATAGCACGGCCCAAGGTCAGGGTCACCCAGCAGCTGGTTGAGTAAGTGACGTCGTTTTCCACCTCTCCGCTGTCCCTCCTCAGGGATTCTTTCGCATCGTTAGGGTTGCACAATACTTTTGAGTTACTACGTTAGCTTTGAGCAAAGTATATCAGAGCCGTAGCTGGGAAGTTTTGTTTGAAAGAGCAGATTTGTTTGGAGGGAAGATATATTCTTGGAACAAACGAGTGCCGAAAGCGCAATGCATTATGAGGAGCTGGGAGTCTGCTCCCCAGGAAATCGAGAGGCCTAAGTAGGCTATACACCTGTATCAGGATGTCTGTTACTTATCCATCACTGACTGTGTAGGCTATACGCCTGTATCAAGACGTCTGTTACTTATACATCACTGACTGCGTAGGCTATACACCTGCATCAGGACATCTGTTACTTGTCCATCACTGACTGTGTAGGCTATATGCCTGTATGAGGACGTCTGTTACTTATCCATCACTGACTGTGTAGGCTATACACCTGTATCAGGACGTCTGTTACTTATACATCACTGACTGTGTAGGCTATACACCTGTATCAGGACGTCTGTTACTTATACATCACTGACTGTGTAGGCTATACGCCTGTATCAGGATGTCTGTTACTTATACATCACTGACTGTGTAGGCTATATGCCTGTATCAGGACGTCTGTTACTTATACATCACTGACTGTGTAGGCTATACACCTGTATCAGGATGTCTGTTACTTATACATCACTGACTGTGTAGGCTATATGCCTGTATCAGGACGTCTGTTACTTATCCATCACTGACTGTGTAGGCTATACGCCTGTATCAGGATGTCTGTTACTTATACATCACTGACTGTGTAGGCTATACGCCTGTATCAGGATGTCTGTTACTTATACATCACTGACTGTGTAGGCTATACACCTGTATCAGGATGTCTGTTACTTATCCATCACTGACTGTGTAGGCTATATGCCTGTATCAGGATGTCTGTTACTTATACATCACTGACTGTGTAGGCTATACACCTGTATCAGGACGTCTGTTACTTATCCATCACTGACTGTGTAGGCTATACGCCTGTATCAGGATGTCTGTTACTTATACATCACTGACTGTGTAGGCTATATGCCTGTATCAGGACGTCTGTTACTTATACATCACTGACTGTGTAGGCTATACACCTGTATCAGGATGTCTGTTACTTATACATCACTGACTGTGTAGGCTATACACCTGTGTAGGCTATTCGCCTGTATCAGAATGTCTGTTACTTATACATCACTGACTGTGTAGGCTATATGCCTGTATCAGGATGTCTGTTACTTATACATCACTGACTGTGTAGGCTATACACCTGTATCAGGACGTCTGTTACTTATACATCACTGACTGTGTAGGCTATACACCTGTATCAGGATGTCTGTTACTTATACATCACTGACTGTGTAGGCTATACGCCTGTATCAGGACGTCTGTTACTTATCCATCACTGACTGTGTAGGCTATACGCCTGTATCAGGATGTCTGTTACTTATACATCACTGACTGTGTAGGCTATACACCTGTATCAGGACGTCTGTTACTTATACATCACTGACTGTGTAGGCTATACGCCTGTATCAGGATGTCTGTTACTTATCCATCACTGACTGTGTAGGCTATACGCCTGTATCAGGATGTCTGTTACTTATACATCATGACTGGTAGGCTATATGCCTGTATCAGGAGTCTGTTACTTATACATCACTGACTGTGTAGGCTATAAGCCTGTATCAGGATGTCTGTTACTTGTCCATCACTGACTGTGTAGGCTATATGCCTGTATCAGGACGTCTGTTACTTATACATCACTGACTGTGTAGGCTATACGCCTGTATCAGGATGTCTGTTACTTATCCATCACTGACTGTGTAGGCTATACGCCTGTATCAGGATGTCTGTTACTTATACATCACTGACTGTGTAGGCTATACGCCTGTATCAGGACGTCTGTTACTTATACATCACTGACTGTGTAGGCTATATGCCTGTATCAGGATGTCTGTTACTTATACATCACTGACTGTGTAGGCTATACGCCTGTATCAGGACGTCTGTTACTTATACATCACTGACTGTGTAGGCTATACACCTGTATCAGGACGTCTGTTACTTATACATCACTGACTGTGTAGGCTATACGCCTGTATCAGGACGTCTGTTACTTATACATCACTGACTGTGTAGGCTATACGCCTGTATCAGGATGTCTGTTACTTATACATCACTGACTGTGTAGGCTATATACCTGTATCAGGATGTCTGTTACTTATACATCACTGACTGTGTAGGCTATATGCCTGTATCAGGACGTCTGTTACTTATCCATCACTGACTGTGTAGGCTATACACCTGTATCAGGATGTCTGTTACTTATACATCACTGACTGTGTAGGCTATACACCTGTATCAGGACGTCTGTTACTTATACATCACTGACTGTGTAGGCTATACACCTGTATCAGGACGTCTGTTACTTATCCATCACTGACTGTGTAGGCTATACGCCTGTATCAGGATGTCTGTTACTTATACATCACTGACTGTGTAGGCTATATGCCTGTATCAGGACGTCTGTTACTTATACATCACTGACTGTGTAGGCTATACGCCTGTATCAGGATGTCTGTTACTTATACATCACTGACTGTGTAGGCTATACACCTGTATCAGGATGTCTGTTACTTATACATCACTGACTGTGTAGGCTATACACCTGTATCAGGACGTCTACTATTCACTGATTGTAGGTAACTTATCAGGATGTCTGTTACTTATACATCACTGACTGTGTAGGCTATATGCCTGTATCAGGATGTCTATTACTTATACATCACTGACTGTGTAGGCTATACACCTGTATCAGGACGTCTGTTACTTATACATCACTTACTGTGTAGGCTATACGCCTGTATCAGGACTTGACGAAGTTCAATCTTGCTTAAAGTTTCCTGGTCCAATGCTTTTAAGTTCCTGTCATTTGTGTTTTTGTTTTATATGGCTAAGTTTTGAGATATTTGAACTGCAAACATGTAAAATTAGTTTTTGCAAGCGTGCCAAAACTCTGACACCATAGCTTTCAGCAATAACATGTTCGATTAAACTGTCCCAGTATTCCTTTCTATATGACAACAAATGCTTAATAAGTGCATCAGTATCTAAATTAGATAGTGTAGTAGTCTGAACATGAGCTCTACTATCACGCGGTAGCAGCGGAGACTACGACGCCACCAGCGCAGTACCACTACACTGCGCTAGGTGGCGGCACGGGTCACCACCGGTCAGACCCCAACTGGGCTGACCTCTACTGCGTGTGGTTGACCCACCCCCCCACACACACCTATAGAGTCGATGTGGGATCTGGCGAGTCAGGGGGCGGGTCAGACAACTACTGACGCCGCGGAGAGCAGAGGGTTCAATAAACCAGGTGAAGCGTACACTGAATTGAATCTTGGTGTTCTTTCGTGTGAGAAAGGGTGAGTCGTCGTGTGTCCGCAGAAGAGGCAAGGTCTAATCGATTGTTGGTGGGCGAGCAGCAGGCTGTGTTCACTAAACAGACGGAGGACTTGTCTATGCGGGAGGCGCTGAATAATCACTTACAGGATGAGAATCAGAGATGTGAACGGTTGCTAGCTGCCGAGAGGTGTAGCATTAATTCTGCTCTGGGGGTTCTTGTAAGTGAGCGCGCAGCTTTTCAGGCTGAGAAACTGGCGTTTCAACGCGGTTTGGAGCTTGGAGAGAGTAATGTGGGGGTTACTGAGTCTACGCGGTTAGATAACTGCGAGACGCAGTATCCAGTGCATACTGCGCGGCCGGTTTCCGCGGGTAGCTCGCCGCGTTCTCCGGCGCCCTCTAAGGGGGGCGGTGGGGGAGGTGGGGGCCCTAGGGAGCCGGAGCCCTCCAGTGAAGTCGGTACCTCTAAGGGGGGGGCTTCTGAGCAACATCTGAGAGGTGCTGTTCAGGACTCCGTTTACGTGGGTAATACTCATGAGGAGGTACGGAGTGAGAGGATTCCCGACCCGGTAGGTGTGGGGGGTGACGCAGTTCCGATTGCGTCATTGCCTGGGCTGCCGGTAGGTCGCCAGTACTCGGTGGAAGAGATGTGGTTGTTCCGTAATCATCCTGCAATAATGGATGTGATTCGGGAGCCTGCTTCGATTGGGGGTGGGGCCGGTTGGGAGTCGTGTAATCGGGATACGTTGGAGCTGGATGAGAATGTTCTGAGGTATCCCGTGGCAGGTTCTGCACGTATTCCAACGCTGCGTCCTAAGCCATTTACAGGTATTAAGCAGGAGTGGAATATCTGGTGGCGGGACTTTACGTTGGATATGCGGTCAAATATGTGGGATGAGAGGGTAGCTCTCATTCAACTGTTGCCTCTGTTAAGGGGGGGGCCGGCGCAGGACTGCGTGGACGCGTGGAGGCGTCATGGGTTGACGACGATGAGGGAGTTACTTCCTATCATCTCGTATAAGTTCCGACCAGTGGACCCCATGGCGCGGTGGTATCAATGGAAGAAACGCGTCCAAACTGCCCGAGATGGATCGTACCGGGCGTACGGTCTACAGCTTCAGGTTGATGGGCGGGAGGCTGCCAGAGATACTGGGATGAGTGAGCGTGCGATCGAGACTAAGATAGTCGAGCGTTTCGTGTGCTCACTCATGGATCCGGGGGAGCAGCGTGCCGCCTATGACCGGTGGCGTCCGGGCAAGTCGTCTCTGGAGGAGATGTTTGAGGTAGTCGACGATTATTGCGCTAAGGCACTGCGTGCTGGGCGGTCGACTGCGGTGGAAGCTATTCGGCTATCAGATGAGTCGGATAGTGAATTCGAGGTTGAGGTGGCTGCGTATAACGCGTCACGTGATCCTCGGCGTAATGGCGGCGGTAGCTACTCTCGGGGAGGTTCTGGGGGGAGCTATCGCGGTGGTAATTCCTATCGGGGTTCGTCTGGGGGTAGCTATCGGGATGGTGGCAATTTCAGGGCGAGCTCTGGGGGGGGTTATCAATCGCCACCTATCACTAAATCGATGGTCCAGGGGTGGATGCGTGATGTGATGGGGGAGCAGAAATCTGCTGCGCAGGTGGCAACAGGTGGGCCTAGCTCATCTGGGTTATCTGCGCGCAGGCGCGTGGTGAAGAAGGATACGCGTGCTCGTGATCACGAATGTGGTCGTTGCTTTGCTTTCGGTCATTGGCCTATACAATGTACTGGAGTAAAACGTACTCTCGAGGAGGCTGTGATAGCCGGTGATCGCGAGGGTAGGGACAACTCGGGTGTTGATCGGGCGAGGTTGGCGCGTCTCCGTAAAGACAGGGACGTTAAGGCTAAGCCTAATTTAAACGCCTAGGGTTGGACCGTTTGGGCGTAGGCCCAACCCAATTGGCAAGCCCGGATACCGCCAAAGCGGATAGGGGGTTGACTATCAAGGAAGCCGGTGTGCAGTCTGATGCTAGCGCGGGACCGCCGGTGATCGCCCCTGGTGATACGATCCCAGTGGAGTCGGTATTGTGGGATGGCATGAAGCAGATAGCGCGTTGCGTTTCTGCTTTGGCTCCCGCACCTTTGGACGACTGTATGCAATTTATAGTGCAGCGTCAGGGGTGCGACCTGTCTCACCCTTGTGGTAAACGCTTATTCGTGGATTAATTCTAGATAATTTATTTACTTTTGAAAATTTGCTGCTTCATCGGACTATGCAGCTTTAATTTGGGCGATAAGACCAGACATGACGACCGAGTGAGTTGAATATCTGCTTCACATGCGGCAGGATTCGAACTCTGATTTCCAGCCCTTCCTGAGTCAAACAGTGACTAACCTTGAACACTGCATGGGATGCCCAAACTGGTTAACAAGTGTTGACTGGAATAGTGACGCTTCCAAGCATTGATTTACTAAATTAACACTTATCGCCACCTAGTGTGGCTCTCGACATTAATAAGATAGGACAAGGCATGTCTTTGCTCAGTATCAGGATAATGTCACTGAGTGAGTTATCGGGTCATGGTCCCGGTGTCCCAGTCTCCCAGTGGGAGTTGGTTGGTTATTTGCAACATTTAAGGTCATAGCAGGACGGGCACCGACTTGTGACAGTGCGCAATCATGATGACTTTATAGTGCTGCTCCACTTCGAAATCAGGCCGCCGGCACCATGACCCGATATCCCACTCAGTCACATTATTCTGATACTGAGCTAACTAGTCCTTGCCCTATCCTATTTATGCCCAAACAGCAGGCTAGGAAGCGACACATATCAATTTGATAAGTCATTGTTTTGACTCGACTGGGAACCAAACTCCCGATCTCCCGCACGCGAGGACCGCGCTCTACCGATTCGGCCACCGCGCGCAGTGGGGGCAGCACTATAAAGTCCCCATGAGTGTGCACTATTACAAATCTGTACCCAATCCTGATATGACCTTAGATGGTCTTAGGACGCAAAAACACAACAAACAGTGCGCTCAGCTGCAGATCAAACTCGCCCGTTGAGTCGGACGCGCCACCTAGCGAGCAGCGGGGGAAACGCCATTAGCGACCGGAAGTAGAAACCAGACCTACGTCACCGGAAGTAGATCATTGACGTCACGACCGGAAGCATTCCGCTGATGACGTAGTCCTATTAGTGCGAGTTGATCGAGTTACCAAGTCCATGAAGATATCGTTAACGGGCCTCATGTCTGGGCCCTGCTGCAAGGCTTTGTTGTTTCCGTGTTCTTTTTGGTGCATAGTCCGATAGTTTTGAGTTTCTGACATATTTATGAAATAAATAATTCTGATTTAGATTATCCTCATAACCTGCTTTAGTTAATAGCTTAGCTGGTGTAACTTTCAATCAATCAATAGGATACAGCTATAATAGGCCTTGGACCTGTTAGCCGCTCTTAATTAATAGAAATGGAGACAGTTCTTCAGATGTGGTGGATCGTAGCAACTGTCACTGGCTCCAAGATATATGTAATGCTTGACCAGTATGCATCCAGTCGGGACTTGAAACAGTTCACCGACTCTGCTGCTACGACACTCTCCGGCAGGTCATTCCACAGGTCAACCACCCTAAAGCCGAAAAAGTTGTGTCGCAGGTCCAGTCTGGAGTACCGCTTCCTCAGCTTCAGGGAGTGCCCTCTGGTCCTGGTGTTGGAGTCTCTGATAAGGGGGCTGCCTGTCTTGTAGATACCATGGAGATATTTGAATACTTCAATCATATCCCCCCAGGCCCGGGATCTTCAAATGACGTATTGATTTAAAAATGTCTCACGTTGGAGCATAGCAGTGTTCAAGAAACTAGTAAAAACTGTAAACACGACCTACCATCTGTCCAACATTTCAGTGTACGGCAAGTTTTCACTTTAAACAAATCGAAATTTAACCCTTTTAAATCAAATTGTTCGATAGTTTTGAGTTTCTGACAATTTCTGAGACAAATATAGTAGCTTGATCGTTTTAATCTACCTTACTTGAGTTTAAAGTAACTTTTATTTCAAATGGCTGACTTTGGAGAAATTTGAAGTGCAACCAGGCAAAATTATTTTGGCAAGAATGCCAAAAGTCTGATACCCTAGGTTTCTGCAGTCACAGGTTCTATTAAATTGCCCCAGAATTCCCTTCTGTGTGGTGACCAACGTTTAATAAGTGCATCAGTACCTAAGTTAGATATGTAGAAACAAATCTAGATAATTGTTTTGGTTTTGAAAATTTGCTGCTTTAAATGAAATTTAGACCAGACTGAAGTGAAAAGGATATTATTGGGATCAGCCTCATATATTTATCTAAACATTCTGACAGAACCGCAAAACCATTGGATTATGCAACTTTGATCGATCATCTGACGTAATTGGTCCGCGTAAATAGAACTTACTTGAATGTAAAGTAAATAAATGATGAAAGTCAACCTAACGTATTTATCTAAAGAAAACTGCCGAAACATAAAACCATTGGATTGTGCAACTTTGATGACTTGTCAACATGTCATGATTGCTGAAGCTGGGAGCCGTCAAACTGTCAGCTGTCACAACTTCATCTGTCAGAAGGGTGTCTCGTAAAAAGCACACTTCCGAGCAGCCCGACTTATCTACACACATTTACACACACTTTCACACATGCACACAGATAGACACATTTACACAGATACACACATTTACACAGATAACACATTTACACAGATGCACACATTTACACACCTATTTACACAGATGCACACATTCACACACATTTACACACATTTACACACATTCACACATATTTACACACATTCACACATATTTACACACATCTACACATATTTACCGTCAGTTACACACATCTACACAACCTACACACACCTACACCCATAGACACACTTATTGAAGCCCTATTGCTTGTTGGGGCAGGTAAGCAAGGCAGCTGGTCAGCAAGTGCTTCCTGTCCTAACACCGGTTGGTCACTTCTACCTGAATTTTTCTTTGATAAAGATTGGGGTCTTAGAGGCCAGCCAGAGTCTACTATCACTACTTAGCGCAGATAATACACATATAACACCTACACACATATAACACCTACACACGTATACACACATACACACCTGTAAACACCTACACACAAGCAGATGCCCACACATGTACACACATGTTGGTTGGTTGATTGTTGGAGTTTTTTGTCTTGGCAAGATCTAAGGTCATATGAGGACATGTACACACCTACACATGCCCACACATGCACACACAGTAAGTGCATTTCCCGCATGTGTTTAATTATAAGCATTAAAACAACATATGGACGTAAACCATTAAACAACATGATTGCAGGGAGACAAGGCTCGCAATCTGCACTGACGTCACAGGCAAATAGCGTCATGGCCAGACATGCATAGGTAGGATGATTGCATCAGGGTGCCTAGAGAGCCTAATGGTTGAAATGCTCAAACCGGAATGGCAAATATGTGGGTTCGAGTCCCATTGCAGAACGGATGTTCTCTTCGCTTGCAAACACCCCTCGTACAACATATGGTGCCGTGACCAGGATGTTGTTACAAGCTCAGTCCCGTGTAGTGTTGGACAGAGGCTAGTTCACACTTTGCCGCTATGACCTCACGGCGTTGCAGTCGCCGGGTGGTGCTGCAGCCTCGTTCTGACCCCGGCGTCCCGGGCCCGCCGCCATTACCGCGTCTCCATACGTCGTGTGTCCGGGTAGCTCGCTCGGCGTTCGGTCTGACCTAATTCGCTCAAGGTCTCGCGATAGCGCGAGATTTACACCAGACTCGACACTCTTCAAGCAGATGCTGTGTTTGGAGGGCACCTTGAGTAGCTAAAGAACAAGCGGCGAATACAACACTTCCGGTACTCCCCCCCCCCCCCGCCCCGCCCCGCCCCCCCCCCCCCCCCCCCCCCCCCGCACCCCAACCTGGTCCCCGGTGTAAAGATTTCAAATTCCCCCCATATTCAAGTTCCCGGGGGGGAACTTGAAAACGTTTTCAAATTCCTCCCAGGGGAATTTGAAAACGTTTTCAAATTCCCTCCCTCGTTTTAACTTTCCCTCCCCCCCCCCCCATTTTTGGGGAATTTTCTTTATTTTTGTAATTTTTTGTTATTTTTGATTATTTTTCATGACAAATATTATAATATACAGAGAATAGCATAATGGAAATTATTACTAGTACAACAAAACATATTTAACCACAAATGACAAAAATTCTCCAAGATGGTTAAGAAAAAAATATTATAGGTCTGAAATTTAAAACGTTTTTTAAAGTTTTTTAAACAATTTTAAATTCCCAGAGGGGGGAATTTGAAAATAGGAGGAGGAATCTGAAAACGTTTTTAATTTCCCCGGAGGGAAGTTAAAAACGTTTTCAGATTCCCGGGGGGGAACGTGGGAAGGGTGGAAGTTGAAATCGTTACACCGGGGCCACGTAATCGGCGCACGGAGGGAATAAGTAACAACTGGCGTTTGCACATTGTTGAGGTTTTACGTCCTAGCAGCATCTAAGGTCATATGAGGACGGCTGGCGTCTGTACATGTAATGTTGCTTATTTGTTCGAGCTCTCGACCTTCCACACGGGAACCGGACACGAGTTGACCGTCCGCCTCCCGTTCTGGTAGGTCGGGGGTTCGAAACCTTGCCGAGTCAGACCAATGACATACAAATTGATACTTGTTGCTACCTATCCTGGCGCTCGGTATTACGAGGAGAGGGCAAGGAGCAGTGGAATAAGGAAGACCAATCGTCCGCCATTGAACTTTCCGCTGCTTAAAGTTGCAGTCCGTCCGATAGACCGAAATAATTATCTAGATTTGATTCTACATCTCCAACTTAAGACGTGTTCACACACACAACTTTAGGCCGAACTAGATAAGGCGAACTAGATGAGGTGAACTAGGCGTGAAAGTGTGTTGTGTCCACACATGCAGTACTTGGGGCGGTTTAAGGCGGTAATCGATATCTGTGCATGAGCCCGTCCATACTAACCAGCGCCACTTTCGGTTAGTCGACGTCACCACGAGAGAGTGTGGGTTCGACCTAGATATGTATCGACTGAATCGTATTGTTTTGGAATGGTCAAAACGTCTGCTGGGCAGTGAAAACCTAAAAATAAATGATGAAAAAAATATCTGTGCACAGCTAGCGGTTTCATAGACCAAATTATATAATATGCGCTTTTGATCGACCGGAAAATCAACAAACTTAGGTCTCGACTGCGCATGCGTGTGATGTGCTTAAGCCACCTCAAGTCAACCGGTACCGTCCACACAAGCAAGATGGGCTGACTTAAGCTAGATCGCTTCATATAAACTACCTCGCTACGCAGTCGACTTGAGGCAAACTAAAATGAATCGACTTAGCCCTAATTCGCTTCAGCCTCGCATCCACACGGCCAATGTGAGTCGACTTAGATGAAGCAAACTAGTTGAGGCGACTTAACGCCCGTGTGTGAACAGGGCTTTAGATACTGATGTGGTAGTGATATGTTAGTGCTATGTTAGTAGTATGGTAATGTAGTGGTCTGCACTAACCTCTCAGGCAAGGAGCTGCATAGACAGGTAGGCATGGGTAGTATGGTGATATCAGGGACCCTAGGTGGTGTAATAGTTAGCACACTGGCCCGGAATGCAAAGAGATGTGGGTTCGAGTCCTGCTCTAGGCGCAATATTTCCCATTTCATCACCCCCATGACACTGGTTGCCGTGACTATGATCCTGTAAAGCTACGCGCTGTATAGTTGTTGAACCTACCCTGTGTATGGATATGTAAGTGCATTGCCTGTGTGTATGTAATTGTAAGCATTAAAAGACTTACAATTCCAGGGGGACGAGTGTAGTGGTCTGCACTGACCTCTCAAGCAAGTAACCACATAGACAGGTAGGTGTGAGTAGTGTGGTGATATCAGGGAGCCTAGGTGGTGTAATAGTTAGCACACTGGCCCGAAATGCAAAGAGATGTGAGTTCGAGTCCCGCTATAGCAGTGATATGGTAGTGATGTGATAGTGATATGTTAGTAGTGTGGTACTGATATAATAATGATATGGTAGTGATATGGTAGTGTTATGTTAGTAGTATGGTAGTGATATGGTAGTGATATGTTTGTAGTGTGGTACCGATATAGTAGTGATATGGTAGTGATATGTTTGTGATATGTTAGTGTTATGTTAGTGTTATGTTAGTAGTGTGGTATTGATATGGTAGTGATATGTTACTAATGTTAGTGTTATGTTAGTAGTGTGGTACTGATATAGTCGTGATATGGTAGTGTATGTTGTTATATTAGTGTAGGTATGATATATAGTGATATTGTAGTGATATGTTACTGATATGTCAGTGTCATTTTAGTAGTATGGTACTGATATAATAGTGATATGGTAGTGATAAGGTAGTGTTATGTTAGTAGTATGGTAGTGATATGGTAGTGATATGGTAGTGATATGTTTGTGATATGTTAGTGTTATGTTAGTGTTATGTTAGTAGTGTGGTATTGATATGGTAGTGATATGTTACTAATGTTAGTGTTATGTTAGTAGTGTGGTACTGATATAGTCGTGATATGGTAGTGATATGTATGGTACTTATATAATAGTGATACAGTAGTGATATGTTAGTGTTATGTTAGTAATATGGTACTGATATTGTAGTGATATGTTACTGATATGTCAGTGTCATTTTAGTAGTATGGTATTGATATAATAGTGATATGGTAGTGATAAGGTAGTAGAATGGTAGTCATATACTAGTGATATGTTAGTGATATGTCAATGATATGTCAATGATATGTCAGTGATATGTCAGTGATATGTTTGTGTGGTGGTGATACAATGGTGATATGGTAGTGATATGGTGCTGATATATCCTTCTTAACTTGCATCAGGACGACTAGACAATAATGGTCGGATCATATTCTATATTTATACTTACATAATAAAGCAAGGGACTTTTCAACTGGGGACAATTGTTTTCGCTCAGTCCATTGCTCCTTTTCCTATCATAGTAACTCTGAGCCCTAGGGTAATGTGAATCTTAAAGCCTATCCAAGTAACTCCGAGCCCTAGGATACTGTGCATATTGGAGCCTATCCTAGTAACTCCGAGCTGTAGGGTAGTGTGCATCTTAAAGCCTATCCTAGTGGGTATGCGGGTAATGTAGTACCTATTTGCTAAAATACCTCAGGGAGTTTGACACCCCTGCCTTGCAAAGTTATAAACCACTGCATTGTGGTATACAGGTTCTTGATAGAACCAAAGGCTAAGGGAGCAAACCCTAACAGAAAACCATGCTTCCATGGCAGCATTAAGGGCGGTGGTGAAGGGAACTCCCAACATCTCCCGGCAGCTACTGCAGGGACAAATAGTTTGCGCCTGTCTTGACGTGTTCTTGCCGGTGTGAAACCTCTATATGCTCCCCGAGAGAGTGCTGCTGGTAACTTGCAAAAGCCAGCAGCACTTCAACACTTTGCAAGCAGCTTTTATAAAATGGACAACTACACGAAATAGTGGCAGTTAAGAAATAAAAGCAGTCTTTGTCGCATTGCGACCAACAGCATGATGATGATGATGAGTAACCCCGAGTCCTAGGGTACCATGCATCTTAAAGCCATTGGCTAGCGTTGGAAGCCTGGCTTCGACTCCCACGATCTGGAACACGGGAAGCAGCACTCCCCTCAGTCGGACCCCCCCCCCCTCCCCCGCCCCCGCCCCCACCCTAACACCCCGCCTGGCTTTGAAGCCCCTAACATTGGAATGCACTTGAGTGTAAAACTGTGCTTATTTTCCTAAATGACCAGAGGGCAGTGACAGTCAGACTACGTCGCTTTCGTATCGACCCGATCGGTAAGTAGGGGCTGGAGCGGGGGGGGGGCGTGGTTGGTTGTTGGGGTTTTATGTCCTGGCAACATCTAAGGTCATATCAAAATGGATACCGACTTGTGACAGTGCACACTCATGGCAAATTTTAATATTAGGATAGGGCATATATTGGTTAGTTCAGTGTCAGTATACTGCGACTGAATCGGATATTATTAATCAGGATATGTTCTCAAAGCAGGACATCTGACAGGCGCAGCACTATAAAGCCAGCACGCAATCAGTAACGATGCCGCGGCGACACGTTGTGAGGCTATTCCAGTCACATGGCTACAAGGTGTGAGGCTATTGCAGTCACGTGGCTAAATGGTGTGAGGCTATTGCAATCATGCAGGTACACAGTGGGAGACTATTCCAGTTGTGTGGTTACAAGGTGTGAGACTATTCCAGTCATGTGACTACATGGTCTGAGGTTATTCCAGTCAAGCAGCTACAAGGTATGAGGCTATTCCAGTCATGTGACTACAATGTGTGAGGCTATTCCAGTCATGCGACTACAAGGTGTGAGGATATTCCAGTCACACAGCTGCATGGTGTGAGGCTATTGCAGTCACATGGCTACATGGTGTGAGGCTATTCCAGTCACATGGCTACATGGTGTGAGGCTATTGCAGTCACATGGCTACATGGTGTGAGGCTATTGCAGTCACATGGCTACATGGTGTGAGGCTATTGCAGTCACATGGCTACATGGTGTGAGGCTATTGCAGTCACATGGCTACATGGTGTGAAACTATTCCAGTCACACCACTACATGGTGTGAGGCTATTGCAGTCACATGGCTACATGGTGTGAGGCTATTCCAGTCACACAGCTACATGGTGTGAAACTATTCCAGTCACACCACTACATGGTGTGAGGCTATTGCAGTCACATGGCTACATGGTGTGAGGCTATTGCAGTCACATGGCTACATGGTGTGAAACTATTCCAGTCACACCACTACATGGTGTGAGGCTATTCCAGTCACATGGCTACATGGTGTGAAACTATTCCAGTCACACCACTACATGGTGTGAGGCTATTGCAGTCACATGGCTACATGGTGTGAGGCTATTGCAGTCACATGGCTACATGGTGTGAGGCTATTGCAGTCACATGGCTACATGGTGTGAGGCTATTCCAGTCACATGGCTACATGGTGTGAGGCTATTCCAGTCACACAGCTACATGGTGTGAGGCTATTCCAGTCACATGGCTACATGGTGTGAGGCTATTGCAGTCACATGGCTACATGGTGTGAGGCTATTGCAGTCACACGGCTATATGGTGTGAGGCTATTCCAGTCACACAGCTACTCGTTGTGAGGCTATTCCAGTCACATGCCTACATGATGTGAGTCTATTCCAGTGACATGGCTATATGGTGTGAGGCTATTCCAGTCACACGGCTACATGGTGTGAGGCTATTCCAGTCACAAGGCTACTCATTGTGAGGCTATTCCAGTCAGACGGCTACAAGGTGTGGAACTATTGCAGTCACACAGCTACTCATTGTGAGGCTATTGCAGTCACACAGCTACATGGTGTGAAGCTATTCCAGTCATATGACTACATGGTGTGAGGCTATTCCAGTCACACGGCTACATGGTGTGAGGCTATTCAAGTCACATGGCTACATGGTGTGAGGCTAATCCAGTCACATGGTTACACGGTCCGAGGCTATTCCAGTCACACGGTACACGGTTCGAGGCTATTCCATCGGAATTCCCCATCGCCGGCATGCCTCTTGAGATGCGGGATTCCCCCTGGACCCTGTAGGAGGCTGGAGGAGGTTGGAGGAGGGGGAGTTTTTTTTTTAGTGAGTGTCCGGGTGAAAGGTGGGCGAAAACGAGGTCCGTCTATACGGGCTTAGACTGGTCCCCCTGTTGTAATGTAGCAGACAGGTAGCAAACTAACTGCGACAGAACGACCTTCACAGGGGCTTGGGTTGGTTAGTTGCTTGTTGGAGTTTTATGTCCGGCAACATCTAAGGTCATATGAGGACATGTATCGACTTGTGACAGTACACACGGATGGTGAATTTGTAGTGCTGCCCCACTGGGAAAACAGGCCACTAGCACCATGACCCGATATCCCCCTCAGTCACATTATCCTGATATTGAGCTAACCAGTCCTCGCTCTATCCTATTAATGCCGAGTGCTAGGCTAGGAAGCGACAACTATCAATTTGATAAGTCTTTGGTTTGACTCGACTAGGAACCAAACTCCCGATATCCCATACGTGAGGCCCATGCTCT
The DNA here is from genome assembly GCA_030323885.1 of Branchipolynoe longqiensis. Classification (NCBI taxonomy): domain Eukaryota; kingdom Metazoa; phylum Annelida; class Polychaeta; order Phyllodocida; family Polynoidae; genus Branchipolynoe; species Branchipolynoe longqiensis. The sequence continues at coordinate 60,318,397 of CM059201.1, forward strand.
ATCAATTTGGCGACCGCGCTTGGTGCGACCCTGTGATCGGCAAACCCTACAATGTGTGGACAGTTTGTGAAAGTACAAACTGTCTTTGTTTCATTTGACTGTCCTTCCGGTGACAGGACACCTGCTCTATTAGGACAACATTGCTCTGGATAGAGAGGTTTGCTTGCATTGAAGACAGGCACTAATAAAGAAATAGGAGTAATGTGAATCACTAGGTGGCGGCACCATCTTATGGTTATTGACTAGAGCTACTTGAAGCCACCAGGTGGCGAGACCTTCAATGGTGTAAATCCTTATGCACGCTACTCCAATAGCAGGTCTTTTTTCACTCCTGGTTAAATATCTAATTTATTATATTTTTAAAACGAAAGTAAAAGGCCGTGCTCACATTTATTCTCACTTATTGTATGTACAAGAATCAGTAAGCTTACTGTTTGTACAAGAAGCACTAAGCTTACTGTATGTACAAGAAACAGTAAGCTTACTATATGTACAAGAAGCAGTAAGCTTACTGTATGTACTAGAAGCAGTAAGCTTACTGTATGTACAAGAAGCACTAAGCTTACTGTATGTACAAGAAGCAGTAAGCCTACTGTATGTACAAGAAGCACTAAGCTTACTGTATGTACGAGAAGCACTTAGCTTACTGTATGTACAAGAAGCAGTAAGCTTACTGTATGTACAAGAAGCACTAAGCTTACTGTATGTACAAGAAGCACTAAGCTTACTGTATGTACAAGAAGCACTAAGCTTACTGTATGTACAAGAAGCACTAAGCTTACTGTATGTACAAGAAGCACTAAGCTTACTGTATGTACAATAATCAGTAAACTTAATATATGGACAAGAATCAGTAAGCTTACTGTATGTACAAGAAGCAGTAAGCTTACTGTATGTACAATAAGCAGTAAGCTTAATATATGGACAAGAATCAGTAAGCTTACTGTATGTACAAGAAGCAGTAAGATTACTGTATGTACAAGAAGCAGTAAGCTTACTGTATGTACAATAAGCAGTAAGCTTAATATATGGACAAGAATCAGTAAGCTTACTGTATGTACAAGAAGCAGTAAGCTTAATATATGGACAAGAATCAGTAAGCTTACTGTATGTACAATAAGCAGTAAGCTTACTGTATGTACACTAATCAGTAAGCTTACTGTATGTAAAGAAGCAGTAAGCTTACCGTATGTACAAGAAGCAGTAAGCTTACTGTATGTAAAGAAGCAATAAGCTTACTGTATGTACAAGAAGCACTAAGCTTACTGTATGTACAAGAAGCAGTAAGCTTACTGTATGTAAAGAAGCAGTAAGCTTACTGTATGTACAAGAATCAGTAAGCTTACTGTATGTACAAGAAGCAGTAAGCTTACTGTATGTACAAGAATCAGTATGCTTACTGTATGTAAAGAAGCAGTAAGCTTACTGTATGTAAAGAAGCAGTAAGCTTACTGTATGTACAAGCACTAAGCTTACTGTATGTAAAGAAGCAGTAAGCTTACTGTATGTACAAGAAGCAGTAAGCTTACTGTATGTACAAGAAGCAGTAAGACGCTGTCCAGTTGCCGCCTACAAACGCGTCATGTTGCTACAAGTCACTACTTTCCACAATGGCCGCAGTCACCGGGCCCGTGAACACGCTACCCATGTCCGGTTTTAATAGACAACTTTGTATTGGTTAAATTTGATTAAACTTGCCGTCTCCCTTACCCCGGTCTAATACAAGGAAATAGTCCCAGATTCGGACGAGATAGCCAAAGGGTGCATACGGACACTTCCAATGTGGCAGGTCATGGGTTCGATCCCCGCTGGAGTTAAACCAAAGAATCACTAACATATCGTGCCTTGCCTGACGCTTCACATCAGTAAGGTTGAGCACGGAACATGTTGTTATGGTGATGCTTAGAGAAAGAGGGGTGGTCATATGGAGGTACAAGCGACATCGTACCTCACAGAGTGCAGCACTATAAAACCATCAGGAGTGCGCACTGTTAGTGTTAATAGTGTGTCCATCCTGCCGATGACCTTACACGTTGATAGGGCGTAACACCTCAATCAGTGACTGGCTCATTCTGCGCGTTCAGTGATCTGCTTCCAGGGAAGCAGGTTTCGTCCACATGTAATGTCGTCTGCTCCATAAAAAAAACCCGCAAAATGGCGGGAAACGAGAGACAGCCGAGAGCGGGCCCGGCAGCCTGTGCGGTTCAGTGAAACCGGAACTGGATTTAGTTAAATCACGGAATTAGTTCCTGATATTTACTCCCAGCAGACGACAATGGGCCGCATTCAGTAAAGAGCCTCTTGTCGTCTCTTGTTGATGACGCTGTCGTAGTTCTAGTAAATCGGGCCCCCACTCCACGACCTCCACCACCTCCACCACCTCCACCACCTCCACCACCTCCACCACCTCCACCACCTCCACCACCTCCACCACCTCCACCACCTCACCACCTCCACCACCTCCACCACATCCACACCCTCCACCACCTCCACACCTCCTCACACACTCCTCCCAACACTCCACCACCTCCTCCACCACCTCCTCCACCACCTCCCCACCACATCCTCCACCACCTCCCCCACCTCCACCACCACCCCACCCCTTCCTGACCACCTCCTGCTCTCCCACCTCCTCACCACCTCATCCTCCACCACCTCCACCACCTACCACCTCCACCACCTACCACCTCCACCACCTCCACCAACACCTCACCTCCACCACACCTCCTCCACCACCTTCTCCACCACCTCCTGCACCCTCGACCAGACGGGATGGCTGAATGAGTTGAACGTTTGTCTTCCATTTAGGTAGTTTGTGGGATTCGAACCCATGGGTTCGAACTCTGGTCGAGTCAAACTAATGACTTAAAAATCGATACTTGTCGCTTCCTAGCCTGGTGCTTGGGATTATTGGGATAGGTCAAAGACTGGTTAGCTCAGTGTCAGGATAATGTGACTGAATAGGATATCAGGTCATGGTGCCAGTGGCCTGGTCTCCCAGTGGGGCAGCACTATAATGTTGCCAAGAGTCCGCAGCGTCACAAGTCGGTACCCATCCTGATATGACCATAGATTGTTGCCAGGACGTAAAACTCCAACCAACCAACCAATCATTTACGCAGATTACTTCGCACCATTTTACTGCAAACAAACAAATGTCGTCTGCCTGAGCCTTGTTTTTGATTTCACATCAACAATCCACAAAACAGCGTCTATAATTATTCAGTAAAATGTACAAGAGAGAAACAAACAATGGCCATAATTGCTGGAAACACATGGAGTATTACGATTATATGTGCAAAGTTCATCTTGCAAGTTGAACACACATTCAGTGGTACATTAAGGTACCCCAAAGCACCGTGAAAGATGTATTACTTTTAAAAGAACCAAATAATGTACATCTAAAAGTAGAAACATAAAGTTATAACCTAAAAGATATAATGAATATACAAACTCACACATATAAATCAGAATAGGATGACTACAACAGAAAAAATAACTCAACATTGAATAACGTATGGCATCTGGGTGTGTGCATAACATAATTATACCAAATTAAAACTGTGAGCATGTCGAAGGTGGCCGTCATCATAGAACCACCCTACCTGTTTCTCTCCATAGGCAGATGGGGGGTGTGAAATCCTAGGGACTGTACATCTGACACACCACACTCTTGTGACTTACAAACGGCACAGCGACTCAAGTGCCACATGGTAAAAGTCTTTATTTAGGTGACTGATATTAAACAACACTAACCTAGCCTGAGCACTAAACAAATAACAAACTAAGTGAAAGAAACAACAACAAAAATACATAAAGAACGAAAGAAAAAAACAAATAAAGAAAGAAACTATAATAATGAGTATGTTAGCAACTATCGAAAACAGACTAGGCAGGGGGTTGCACATAGCACACATGAATTGGTAAAGTCTTACCAGCAAAATTGACTTAATTAAGCAACACATAAAGTATGATAAATTTGATGTATTAACCTTATCAGAAACATGGTTCAATAAAAATCACAAGAAGCAGGCATAAAACCTGGAGGGGTATGAACTATTTAGATTAGATAGAGAATCTACAGGAGAGGATGGAAATGTCAAACGAGGAGGGGGTGTGGCCATATATGTAAATAGCAAGCACCAGGTTATAGAAATCAAACTACGTGAATACAACACATCAACCGATGACATAGAAATTATGTGGGTACTGATTGAAAACAGCAAACAAATCAACATAGCGGTAGCCTCAGTATGTAGGCCACCAGGGGGTAATGTAAATAGATTTATAGCCCACCTAGAAGAGGCAATTGAAAATATCACAAGAAACAAGAATATAGATGTTTTTATCCTGGGGGATATGAATATAGACTATAGTAAAACAAATAAGGATCAAGAACAAATGAAATCATTCGTAAAGCAGATGGGCCTACAGCAACTGATAGAAGATAAGACAAGACTGGCAGACACCAGCTCTACTCTAGACCTAATTTTGACAAACAGTGTACATATCAAGAAAAAGGGCACGAGACCATGGGGGATAAGTGACCACAAATTCGTCTATGCAACTAGAAAGAAAATCATAGCGAAGCACAAGATCGAAGTAAAACTGGGTGGGTCCTACAAAGCATATGATGTCTTTGAATTCACACAGCAGATACAGGGAACAGATTGGAAAAATGTAATGGACTCTAGGGACCCAAATCAGAAATGGGAAAATGTTTTAGGTAGGATTCAAGAATTAATGGATACATTATGTCCAGTTAAGAGAATCAAGATGAGGGACAACCAGGACCCATGGATAGGTGAGGAAATATTAGATAGTATCAAATTGAAGAGGAAATTTGGAGAGAAGGCTAGAATCACAAATAAGATAGATGACATAAACAACTACAAAACTGTGAAAAGAAAAACCCTAAGGCTAGTCAGGCAGGTAAAGACCACTTCCATTGAAGAACAAGATAATAAATCGGGTAATGACTCCAAGAAGTTCTGGAAAAATGTAGAGATGGCATTACCGGGAGATAAGGAGAAAAGCAAAATAGTGCTAACAGATGGAGAAGGGAACACCATATCAAATGAGAGCACCAGATAGACTAAATAAACACTTCACAGAGATAGGAAGAAAGTAGCAGAACAATTCAGAGGAAGCTGGGAATACACAGGTGATGCAGTTGAAAATAGTACAGAGACAGCAAGAGTAAGAGAGAATGAAGTGATTAGACTAGTTAGGAGAATAGATCTATGAAAGTCATCAGGAATACAGAACCTACAAGGCAGAATAATTAGAGGTGCTATGCTAGCCATACCAAATGTTATATGTGACTTAATCAATAATTCATTTGAGATGGGTATTTTCCCCACGGCCTGGAAGCAGGCTACAGTGGCTAGAGGGAATCAAATTCCAACTATATGCTGATGACACCGTGATATACACAACAAGCAATAGCAGAAAAGAGAACAGAGATAAGCTAAATGAGAAAATAGTAGCTTTAGATAATTGGTGTAACTCCAACAAGATTCCATAAACCACAAGTAGTTGAAGGTCCTAGTGTTTAGCAGTGGGAAAATCAACTATTGCAATGAGGAGCCAATACTTTTGGGAGGAAAAGTTCTTGATTATCAGACCAACTACAGATATCTAGGGATGAATCTTGATAGGAAACTAAGCTGCAATGATAAAATAAAAGAAGTTATCAAAAAGGCAAACTACAAAATTTGGATATTAGCGAATACCAGAAAATACCTAACTACAAATATGGCTATTAAAATCTATAAAGGTATGATACTACCATACTTCGACTATGGTGATGTAATATATATGGGGGGTAACATAAATATGTTGGATAAACTACAAAGACTACAAAATAGAGCACTTAAGATATGTCTGAAGGTGAAACATAGACACCCAACTGATGATCTCCATAGGAAAGCAAGAGTCAACACACTAAATGACAGGAGAAAAGCACATCTATAAATAACAGCATTCATGGAGACAAGGAAGCCTGGGAGGGTGCAGGTAACAACAAAGGCAACA
>CM059201.1:60324931-60382740 GCA_030323885.1 Branchipolynoe longqiensis
CTGTCACTTCCCCTGTCACCTCCCATGTCACCTCCACTGTCAACCTCCACTGTCACATCCACTCTCACATCCACTCTCCTCTCCACTGTCACCTCCCCTGTCACCTTCCCTGTCACCTTCCCTGTCACCTTCCCTGTCACCTCCCCTGCCACCTCCCGTGTCACCTCCGCTGTAACCTCCCCTGTCACCTCCACTGTCACCTCCACTGTCACCTCCTGTGTCACCTCCACTGTCACCTCATGTGTCACCTCCACTGTCACCTCCCCTGTCACCTCCAGTGTCACCTCCCCTGTCACCTCTCCTGTCACCTCCACTGTCACCTCCCCTATAACCTCTCCTGTCACCTCCACTGTCACCTCCCCTGTCACCTCCACTGTCACCTCCCCTGTCACCTTCCCTGTCACCTTCCATGTAACCTCCACTGTCACCTCCTGTGTCACCTCCACTGTCACCTCCTGTGTCACCTCCACTGTCACCTCCCCTGTCACCTCCCCTGTCACCTCCACTGTCACCTCCCCGATAACCTCTTCTGTCACCTCCACTGTCACCTCTCCTGTTACCTCCACTGTCACCTCCCCTATCACCTCCCCTATCACCTCCCCTGTCACCTCTCTTGTCCCCTCACATGTCACCTTCCCTGTCACCTTATTATCACCTCCCCTGTCATCTCACCTGCTACCTCCACTCTCACCTTCCCCCCCCACATCACCTCCCCTGTCATCTCACCTGCTACCTCCACTGTCACCTTCCCTGTCACCTCCACTGTCACCTCCTGTGTCACCTCCACTGTCACCTCCTGTGTCACCTCCACTGTCACCTCCCCTGTCACCTCCCCTGTCACCTCCCCTCTCACCTCTCCTGTCACCTCCACTGTCACCTCCCCGATAACCTCTCCTGTCACCTCCACTGTCACCTCTCCTGTTACCTCCACTGTCACCTCCCCTATCACCTCCCCTGTCACCTCTCTTGTCCCTTCACATGTCACCTTCCCTGTCACCTTATTATCACCTCCCCTGTCATCTCACCTGCTACCTCCACTGTCACCTTCCCTGTCACGTTCACTATCACCTCGCCTGTCACTTCCACTGTCACCTCCCGTGTCACCTCCCCTGTCACCTCCCCTGCCACCTCCCCTGCCACCTCCCCTGCCACCTCCCCTGCCACCTCCCTGATCACCTCCCCTGTCACCTCCACTGTCACCTGTCACCTCCAGTGTCACCTACCAGCTCCCCTGCCACCTCCCTGATCACCTCCCCTGTCACCTCCACTGTCACCTGTCACCTCCCCTGTCACCTCCCCTGTCACCTCCCTGTCACCTCCCTGTCCTCGCCATGAATATGGGCTATGCTGCCGACACGGCGTAAAGCAACAACCCATCAATCAGTCAAACCTCCACTGTCACCTATCACCTCCCCTGTCGCTTCCACTGTCACCTCCCCAGTCACCTCCACTGTCACCTCCCTTATCGCCTCCCCTGTCACCTCCACTGTCACCTATCACCTCCCTTGTCACCTCCACTGTCACCTATCACCTCCCCTGTCACCTCAACTGTCACCTCTCCAGTCACCTCCCATGTCACCTCCACTGTCACCTCCCCTGTCACCTCCCCTGTCACCTACCCTATCACCTCCCATGCCACCTCCCCTGTCACCTGTCACCTTCGCTGCCATCTGTTCCCGACATGAGACCAGTACCGGAAGTCAGTAGTGCCTGCGTTTGCGTGCTGGTCACTCACTTTATTGCACATGCGTCACTTTGATTCGTGGGTGCTTCCTGATTCGTTGACATGTGGCAGTGCATCCTAAATCGGCCTATTCCAGCTTCACCGTGATTCGTATGAATGCTGCAAGCTGATTGGCTAAGCCAGGACGCTGCCTTGACCCCAATCAAGGCTCAGCAAACAACAGGAGAGGAAGCAACACCGAGTCCAAAACAAAGACCTTAGTTTTAGTGGTTAAGCTTTAGGCATACATGACATGCATCACAGTACTAATGTGGATTACCTTTTTTTTTTTGGTAAAGTATTTATTCATCCAAATATGACATTTGTCAGCACCGGAGCACTGGTCTTCCGGCCATCTTGCTATTGGAATTGACAGTCTAAATAATCTAAGTTTGGTCAGTGCTGTATTAGTCACAGCACCGATCCTGTAGAATTAAGGGTGTGGCTCCTGCTGTATAATGTACAGCAGCAGTCACTCTAGTTCATGCAAAAATGGGGAGCAGCACCGAGTAAACTATGTATACTCAGGGCAACTCAAACAATCGTTGTGGGTTACATTTTTTCTCTCATAAAACAAGCTAAGTTTATAGTTGACAAGACATTTTGTCTGTCTTATATAATGTTCAATGTGTTTAAACAGATTGATAGTTGTGTAGGATGTTCGGTGTGTTGATGGTTTGTTCATGATGGTTAAGGGTGGTGGCAGGGGAGGAGACGTCCACCTCTTTAGGTCTCATGTACAAGAGAGCCAGCGATAGACGATATGTGGATCACACCAACAGAACACCAATGAGTGGTGATGCCACCTGGCTTAAAGTCCCCAAACCAAAGAAAAGCAAATTACCTGCTATATGTTGCTACCAATTAGATGCATCCCAACCACTTACTTAGCGACATTTGGGTTACGCCTAAACTCAAACTGTACTGACATAGCCCTGCATAGCTGTACTGAATAACTGACAGAACTAGATACACCACAAACACTTAATTAGCTAAATGTAATAATACTATTTTATTATCTTTAAATTGTTCTTGTAATTAAATAGTATAAATATGGGGAATTAAACATGGCCAGAAGACAAATTGAAATTACATTTATTTTAAAAGGCTAACTTTTGAGATATTTGAAGTTCAAACAGACAAAATTAATTTCGGCAAGAACCCCAAAACTCTGACACCATAGCTTTCTGCAGTAACAGCTTCTATTAAATTGACTATGTATTCCCTTCTATGTGGCGACAAATATTTAATAAGTGCACCAGTATCTAAGTTAGATATGTAGATTGAAATCTAAATAACCGATTTGGTTTTGAATTTTATGTTTTCATCGAACTATGTGACTTTAAACCAATATATTAACACTATTATGCAACTTTAAGAGGTTGACCTCCACTGACCATATGCTGACCTACAAGCTGATCTTGTTGACCTTGTTCTTGCAGGTGAGTACATTTCGGCACCAGCCGGGGTTCTATCACGTGACCTGTTTGGAAGCCTTCTTCTAGGAGAAGGTCGGGGCAGGTTGGTAGGATGGGGGCCATCACCCTCACCCTCACCCTCTCCCTCTCCCTCTCCCTCTCCCTCTCCCTCTCCCTCACCCTCACCCCCCAGCCTCACCCTCACCCTCACCCTCACCCTCTCCCTCTCCCTCTCCCTCTCCCTCACCCTCACCCTCACCCCCAGCCTCACCCTCACCCTCTCCCTCACCTCACCCTCACCCCATCCTCACCCTCACCCTCTCCTCATCCCTCACCCCCACCTCACCCTCACCCTCTCCCTCACCACCCTCACCCTCACCCCTCCCCTCTCCTCACTCACCCACACCTCACCCTCACCCTCACCCTCTCCCCCTCACCCTCTCCCTCTCCCTCACCCTCACCCTCACCCCCAGCCTCACCCTCACACTCACCCTCACCTCTCCCTCTCCCTCACCCTCACCCCCACCTCACCCCCTCACCCTCAACCTCACCTCACCTCACCTCACCTCAACCCCAACCCTCACCCTCACCTCACCCCACCATCACCCTCACCCTCTCCCTCACCCCGACCATCACCCTCACCCTCCCCTCTCTCCCTCACCCCCCACCCTCACCCTCACCCTCACCCTCCTCCCTCACTCCTCATCTCACCCTCACCGACACCCTCATCCTCACACCTCACCCTCAACCTCACCCTCACCTCACCTCACCCTCACCTCACCCTCACCCTCACCTCACCCTCACCCGCACCCTCACCCGCACCCTCACCCTCACCTCACCCTCACCCTCACCTCACCCGCACCCTCACCCTCACCCTCACACTCACCTTACCCTCACCCACACCCTCACCTGCACCCTCACCCTCACCCTCACCCTCACCGTCAACCTCACCCTCATCTCACCTCACCCTCACTGTCACCATCAACTCACCCTCACCTCACCCTCACTCTCATCCTCACTCCTCCTCCCTCCTCCTCCCTCCTCCCTCCTCCCTCATCCCTCCCCCCTCATGCCGTCTGCCTCCCCCCTCCCTTCTCCCTCCTCCCTCCTTCCTCCTCCCTCCTCCCTCCTCCTCCCTCCTCCTCCCCCTCCGCCCTCCTCCCTCATCCCTCCCCCTCATGCCGCCTGCCTCCTCCTCCCCTCTCCCTCCTGCCTCCCCTCTCCCTCCTCCCCCCTCCTCCCTCCTCCTTCCTCATTCCCCTTCTCTCCCTCCTGCCTCCTCCCTCCTCCATCTCCCTCCTGCCTCCTGCCTCCCTCCTTCCCCTCCTGCTCCTGGCCTCCTCCTGCCCCTCCCTCCCCTCCCCCCGCATCTCTTCTGCGGCTGCCTCCTCCCTCCCTTCACCTCCCCCCCTCCCCTCCTCACCTCCCTCCTCCCCCCCACCCCTCCTCCGGCTCCCCCCTCCTCCTCCCTCCCTCGCCCATCCCTCCTGCCTCCTCCTGGCTCCTCCCTCCTCCTCCTCCCTCCCCCCTTCTCCATCCTCCTCCTCTTCCCTCCACCTCCTCCTCCTCCCTTTCCCTCCTCCCCTCCCTCTCCCTCTCCCTCGTCCCTCCTCCCTCCTCCCCCTCCCTTCTCCCTCCTTCACCACTAACTGGTTTTCAGGAGAAGCTCAAGGAATCTATCTCTTGTGCTGCATCTTATGTCAACGAATTAATCTTTTAATAATATTTATTGGTGAGATGAAATCAGCTGCCAATATTAGTTTCGTGGAAGGTCGTCTGCTCTGTTTACAGAGCAGCCGACCTTCTCTCATGAACAGATGACAGTTTCCCAAGACCTGACGACATGATCCCAAGACCAGACGACATGATCCCAAGACCAATGACATTACCCCAAGACCAGGCGACATTATATCAAGCCCAGGCGACATTATATCAAGCCCAGGGGACATTATTCCAAAACCAGACGACAATCTCTGATGAACACACAACATTTTGTTCAAGAGCAGACGACATTCTTTCAGATATGGCAATGTCCTTCTCTCATAGCAGACAACAGTTTTTCAAGAGTCACAGAGTTTTAAACACTTTTCTTAGTGCAGACGATGTTTTCTTGGATATGCGAGGTTGAAGGCAGGGTTTAAGGATGTTGCTAAGGTGACGACAGGCTGCAGGAACATGTTAGTACTGAATGCTTTATGTCTTCTCAGCTCATTATACTGCATACTGCATACTTACTGCACAGTAACGAGACCGTCTGGCAATAGACAACATCTCAGTATAACCAAAGACCCTATACTACTAAGATGGCTCACTCCCTATCTCTCCCATGGTAATGTAAATTTCACAGTGCCACCTTGTGGTGGGTTTGATCAGCCCGGCTGCTGGTTTCTGTTTCACATGTAAACAAATACAAAATAATTATATTATACATGAGATAGGTAAGTATGAATACACATCAATATGAAATTGCTATGAACAAATACCCATCATCATCAGCATTGCCATTGTCACACATCTTTCATATTCATATATACATTTATACATATAATAATAATATAGCACCTGTTTAACCAAGAGAACAGCCATCGCACAAAGTGGTGGGTTTGATCATTTTGAGTGAGCCGTCTTAGTATTATAGGGTCTTTGGTATAACAGTCGACACCGTAAAACTAGCCTGGTTCCCAAACATGTCCAGTGATGGTACCATGAGCGTTATAGGGGAGGGATGCTTAGGGTGGAGGGGGGATGGAGGGGAGGGGGAGAGATGGGAGGGGAGGAAGAAAATGTGGGAGGAGGAGATAGGGGGGAGGGGAGGGGGGAGGGGAGGGGGAGGGGAGGGAGTGGGCAGGGGGAAGCAGGAGGGGGAAGGGAGGGGGAGGGGGCAGGGGGATAGGGAGGAGCAGGGAGAAGCAGGAGGGGGAGGGGAGGGAGAGGCAGGAGGGAGAGGCAGTGAAGAGAGGTGGATAGGGAGGGAAGAGGGATAGGGGAGGAGAGGAGGGAGGGGATGGGGAAGGACGAGTGGGGGTGACTGAGTGTAAAAGTCAATATGGCGGAGAGAGTCACGTGTGCACGTAATGACTGCTGATTGTGACAGAACGCCCCCTGGTGAGGGGGAGGTGACCCGGGTATTTGACGCGCCTCTTAAGGACGGACGTGGTGGGGGGGCGTGTTGATGTGAACCAGGTGGACACGTGTGTGTGTAGGTGGGCATATGTGTGTAGGTGTGTGTAGGTGTGTGTAGGTAGGTGTGTGTAGGTGTGTATGTGGGCGTGTAGGTGTGTGCGGATGTGTGTACATGTCTGTATGTGCGTGGATGTATGTGGAGGTGTGTACGTCTGTACTGTGTGGGTGGGTGTGAGTGTGTGGGTGTGTATGTGTGCACATGTGTATGTGTGTGGGTGTATATGTGTGCAGGTGTGTAGGTGGGCGTGTAGGTGTGTGCGGATGTGTGTACATGTCTGTATGTGCGTGGGTGTATGTGGAGGTGTGTACGTCTGTACTGTGTGGGTGGGTGTGAGTGTGTGGGTGTGTATGTGTGCACATGTGTATGTGTGTGGGTGTATATGTGTGCAGGTGTGTAGGTGGGCGTGTAGGTGTGTGCGGATGTGTGTACATGTCTGTATGTGCATGGATGTATGTGGAGGTGTGTACGTCTGTACTGTGTGGGTGGGTGTGAGTGTGTCGGTGTGTATGTGTGCACATGTGTATGTAGGTGTGTGTAGGTGTGTGTAGGTGTGTAGGTGGGCGTGTAGGTGTCTGCGGATGTGTGTACATGTCTGTATGTGCATGGATGTATGTGGAGGTGTGTACGTCTGTACTGTGTGGGTGGGTGTGAGTGTGTGGGTGTGTATGTGTGCACATGTGTATGTGTGTGGGTGTATATGTGTGCAGGGTGTAGGTGGGCGTTAGGTGTGTGCGGATGTGTGTACATGTCTGTATGTGCGTGGGTGTATGTGGAGGTGTGTACGTCTGTACTGTGTGGGTGGTGTGAGTGTGTGGGTGTGTATGTGTGCACATGTGTATGTGTGTGGGTGTATATGTGTGCAGGTGTGTAGGTGGGCGTGTAGGTGTGTGCGGATGTGTGTACATGTCTGTATGTGCGTGGGTGTATGTGGAGGTGTGTACGTCTGTACTGTGTGGGTGGGTGTGAGTGTGTGGGTGTGTATGTGTGCACATGTGTATGTGTGTGGGTGTATATGTGTGCAGGTGTGTAGGTGGGCGTGTAGGTGTGTGCGGATGTGTGTACATGTCTGTATGTGCATGGATGTATGTGGAGGTGTGTACGTCTGTACTGTGTGGGTGGGTGTGAGTGTGTCGGTGTGTATGTGTGCACATGTGTATGTTGTGGGTGTATGTGTGAGGTGTGTAGGTGGGCGTGTAGGTGTCTGCGGATGTGTGTACATGTCTGTATGTGCATGGATGTATGTGGAGGTGTGTACGTCTGTACTGTGTGGGTGGGTGTGAGTGTGTGGGTGTGTATGTGTGCACATGTGTATGTGTGTGGGTGTATATGTGTGCAGGTGTGTAGGTGGGCGTGTAGGTGTGTTCGGATGTGTGTACATGTCTGTATGTGCGTGGGTGTATGTGGAGGTGTGTACGTCTGTATCTGTGTGTGTGGGTGTGAGTGTGTGGGTGTGTATGTGTGCACATGTGTATGTGTGTGGGTGTATATGTGTGCAGGTGGGAGATGACTTTGACCTTTGTAACAAGGTGAATGTCCTTCCAGTCAGTGTACCTACCCGTCTGTGTTCCGGCATACACCAGCCTAACAGCGTCCCCTCGTGACCTCGTCAGACCGGAAGTCAATCAACCATGTTGACTCGCAGTGACCCCTGGTTTACCTGCTCTCCGAGACTCGCGTCTCCAAGGCACAACAACTGTCACCACTTTTCCACCAGACCTGGTAGCAGAACCAGCAAGAGCGCTGGCTGGCTTCCTGTACGGGAGGTTATGGGTTTGAACCTCAGCCGAGTCAAACCAATGACTTGCACAAATTGATACTTGTCGCTACCTAGCCCAGTGTTCGGCATTAATATGATATGGCATGGACTGGTTCGCGCAGTATCATAATGTGACTAATTGGGAGACCGGGTTATGCTATATCTGCTCAGTATCAGGATATCGTGACATAGTGCTGATGGCCTGGTCTCCCAGTGGTGCAGCACTGTAAAGTCATCATGAGTCCGCACTGTCACAGGTCGCTACCTATCCTGATATGACCTTAGATATTGCTAGGATGTAAAGCACCAACAGGCAATACAGAATCTCTTTTTTCATCATCATCATCATCATGCTGTCGGTCGCGATGCGACAAAGACTGCTTTCATTACTTGACTGCCGCTCTCCATTTATCTCTCTGCTGTTAGAGTGATGTCCATGAGTCGGTCTTAATGTCTCTCAGCTTCAGGTTTCTCTTGATGGTAACCTTGAACCAGAGACGAGGGCGCCCTCTCTTTCTGTAACCAGAAGACAGTTGAGAATAGAGGATCTGCTTTGGTGGCCTGTCTGATGACATCCTCATGAGGTGTCCAGTCCACTGGAGATTCTTTTTTATCAGAAGATCTTCCATAGAGGGCAGCCCCGTCCGTTCGAGTATTCCCGTATTTGTCACTTTGTCCTTCCTGGTTAGCCTCATGATTGAACACAGATGTCGCATCATGAAGGCATGCAGCTTTTTCACTTGTCGTCTGTACACTGTCCACGCCTAGGCTCTGTATAGTAGGGTGGATAGAACGATTGCACAGTAGATCTTGCCTTTGACCCGCATTGACACATTGTGGTTGTTCCAGAGTCTCATAAGATTCTGTAGCTCCTGATTGTTGGGGTCGAACCAGTCCTGGTGTTTTCTGTCTGGCTTAGGGAGTTTTGGTATCGTTACAATGGTATTGTATGGGCGATCGCTTGGGACACAAATAAAGCAATCAATATAGGGGAGTGGTTGATCTGTGGAGGTCAATTAGAGAGGTTTTACTGTATATGCCTGGAGTTAAAGCTGCATAGTCCGATGAGAAAATCAAATTTTCAAAACCAAATTTGATTCTACATATCTAACTTAGATACTAGTGCACTTACGAAGTATTGTTCCTAATATAGAACAGAATATCAAGCCAATTGAACAGAACCTGTTACTGCAGAAGCCTATGTGGTCAGAGTTTTGGCAAGCTTGCCAAAATTAATTTGGCATGTTTGCACTTCAAATATCTCAAAAGTTAGCCATTTAATATAAAGGTTACTTCAAACTAAAGAAGGTAGAACATAACGATCATTCTATTATATTTATCTCAGAGAATTATAGAAACTCAAAACCATCGGACTATGCAACTTTAACTTGACCAGGTAGAGGGCGCCACCTACATGCATGCATGCAGGTGGGACGGTGTATCGTTAGCCGATAAGGGCAGGCATTATTAAATATGTAAGGCAGCATCTAGCAGGGGTCGCGTGTGTAGGGACGGTTACATAACCCGGGAAATGGTAGAAATGACTGAGAGTGTGGCAGGATAGGGCAAGGCTCAATGTCAGGATAATGTGACTGAGTGGGATATCAAGTCATGGTGGTTGTGGCCTGGTGCTCCCAGTGGGGCAGCACTATAACCTCGCCATGAGTGTGCACTGTCATAAGCAATAGTCGGTACCCGCCCTGATATGACCTTAAATGTTGCCAGGACGTAAAACTCCAGCAACCCACCCCTCGTTGTGAAGACGAGGGTCAGTGAAGGCGCAGACCCGGCTAAGTGTGGAGGTCTGCCTCATGTGGCCGCACCCCCACACCACCCCCACACCCCCAGACACGCACACACATCCACACACGCACACACACCCACACACCACCCCCACACCACCCCTACACCACCCCCACACCATTCCCAATACCACCCCCACATCCCCCACCCCCCACACGCACACGCACCCCCCCCCACACACACACCTCCGCCCCACATACCCCCACAACACACCAACACACCCACACACACACCCAGACCCACATCCCCCACACCCCCACCTGCACCCCCACACCCACACCTCACCCACCCCCCACACACCCACACCACCCCACACACTCCCCCATATATGCATATATATACATATATATATCCATATATATATCCATATATATCACCATGTATGCATTAGGCCTGTATATATTTATCCAAATATCTATCCATATATACTCCGAGCGAGTGATGGATAGGCCCCTCGCAGGAAGTGGAGCGGTGCATGATGGGGGGTCCACCCGCCACACGTACAGGGGGGGTGTGCAGGACATTACAGGCAATATTACACGCGATAAACGGTTTATCACTATCCATATATATATATATCACCATGGATACATCATGCCTGTATATATTTATCCATATATATACCCACATATATATCCATATATATACATATATCATCATCATCATCATGCTGTCGGTCGCAATGTGACAAAGACTGCTTTCATTACTTGACTGTCGCTCTCCATTTAGCTTCCATTTTGTGAAAGCTGCCTGCAAAAGTGTTGAAGTGCTGCTGGCTTTTGCAACTTACCAGCGGCACTCTCTCAGGGAGCAAATAGAGGTTTCACACCGGCAAGAACATGTCAAGACAGGCGCAAAACTATTTGTCCCTGCAGTGGCTGGTCGGGAGATGTTGGGAGTTCCAGACATCAACCGCCCTTAATGCTGCCACAGTGACATGGTTTTCTGTTTAGGGTTTGCTCCCTTAGCCTTCGTTTCTGTCAAGAACCTGTACCACAAGGCAGTGGTTTACAACTCTGCAGGGCAGGGGCGTCAAACTCCCTGAGGTATTGCTATACCTGCAATACCTGCATGTATATATCAAGCCTGTATATATTTATCCATATATATATATCCATATATATATCACCATGGATATATCACTCCACACCAACGCCGCTCATAGTCTCACCGTTTCCTATGTCAACTAAATGTTGTCTGCTGCAATTGGAATTATAATTCCAGTGTGCTGTCCTGTCTGTGGGAAATTGCATGTAAACAAAACCCTGTTGCTTATCGGAAAGAGTAGCCTATGTGGCAGCAGCAGGCTTCCTCCAAAGAAATATGTCAGAATGACCATATGTTTGACGTCCAATAGTCAATGATAAAAACCAATGTGCTCTAGAGGCGTCATTAAATGAAACTAACGTTCTATTTAGGTGCCGGAAGGTGCAAAGCAATACTTGGAGGAGGGGACTGTGCGAACTGGTTACTGATGTTCTCAGAGAAGCGTTGAGATGGGTAGTGGATGGTGTATACATACATACCCATGCATGGTGTCCGGCAGGGACCCAGTCTAGGAAGTTGTACTAGTCCAAGTGTACCGGAAGGTGTACCAGTCTAAACATACTGGAAGTTGTACCAGTCCAAGCACACCGGAAGTTGTACCAATCCAAGCACACCGGAAGTTGTATCAGTCTAAACATTCTGGAAGTTGTACCAGTCCAAACACACCGGAACTTGTACCAGTCCAAGCACACCGGAAGTTGTATCAGTCTAAGCATACCGGAAGTTGTACCAGTCCAAACAGACCGGAAGTTGTACCAGTCCAAGCAAACTAGAAGTTGTATCAGTCTAAACATACCGGAATTTGTACCGTTCCAAACGCACCGGAAGTTGTACCAATTCAAGCACACCAGAAGTTGTATCAGTCTAAACATTCCGGAAGTTGTATCAGTCTAAACATACCGGAAGTTGTACCAGTCTAAGCACACCGGAAGATGTACCAGTCCAAGCACACCGGAAGTTGGACCAGTCCAAGTACACCGGAAGTTGTACCAATCCAAGCACACCAGAAGTTGTATCAGTCTAAACATACCAGAAGTTGTGCCAGTCCAAGCACACCAGAAGTTGTATCAGTCTAAGCATACTGGAAGTTGGACCAGTCCAAATGCACCGGAAGTTGTACCAATCAAAGCGCACCGGAAGTTGTATGATACAGCTCCGCCCTATGCACTTTCCTTAAAGGCCCGGTCACTTACACGTTAGTGGACATGCTTGAACGTAGTGGAGGCTAACGTAGTTCAACGTAGTTCACCATAGTTCAACGTAGTTCAACATAGTTCAACGTAGTTCACCGTAGTGCAATATATCAGCATCCATACTTCTCCATGATGAGAATGTGATAAAAACGTGTGTGGGCCGTGAGTTTCGATTTAAGCTTTGGACATGTTCAAAAGAGAGGTACGTTTGAGGCAGACATAGCCTCTGTGATGATAACGTACTCTAGCATACTCTAGCATACTCTAGCATACTTCTTAATGTATTCTCGCATACTCTAGCATACCCCAGCATACTTTGACCCGCACAAAACCTTGGCCGTTCTGGTGTGATGACCTAGCCGTTAGTGGATGAAGTTGAACGTAGTTGAACATAGTGGAGGGTAACTTAGTTCAACGTAGTTCAACATAGTTCAACGTAGTTGGACATACCAGGATCCATACTGTAACGTACGAGGATCCATATCGTAATGTATTTATCCGTACTATTAGTTGGGTGATCAACCAAAACCTGCCATACCTTAACGTAGTTTAACGTAGTTTAACGTAGTGCTGGCACATTTCACCCACCTTAATCTATCTATGGATCACTATGTGTATTTGACTGGGGCTTAAAGGTCCGGTAACATGGCCAACACAACTGCACTTATTCAGAAGTATCATGATAGAATATGACAAGTCACAGTTTGTATATGGGTAGTTCTCTGAAATTGGGTACCACTTTTGTGACATGGAAGCCAAAAGTGCAAAAAATCCAAATAATAGCAGAAAATATTTCAAATAATAGCGGAATCCATATTCTTATGAAGGTGTACATGTTGTGGATATGTCCGAGTTGAAAAAAGGTATTTGAATTAGCCGCGTGTAACTGTTGCAGTAAGCCTGCAGTGGTCCTGCATTGGGCTACCACATGAGTAACTATGCTGATCCCATATTGGGCCGTTGTGAGAATCCCAGCTGGTTGCTGGTGTGTAACTATTACAATAATCATTTATCGTTAACATATTAATCCCACATGAGAGTGCTACCTGGGTGTAAATGCTACAACATTCATGCACTGTCCCACATTGGTTCCATGTGAAAAGGTTAGCTGGGTATCGTCATGTAACTGTTACAATGAGTGCATAGAGCTCCCACATTGGACCCAGAGGAGCTAGGTTTTGTTGTGTAACTGTTACAATGAGCCTATAGTCATCCCACAGTGGTTCCATGTGATACGGGTAGTTGGGTACAACTATTATAGTGCACTTATAGCCACCCCACAGTGATTCCATGTGATACCGTCATTCCATGTGATACCGTCAGTTGGGCACAACTATTATAGTGCGCCTATAGTCATCCCACAGTGGTTCCACATGATAGTTGATACGGTTAGTTGGGTACACCTATTATAGTGCACCTATAGCCATCCCACCGTGGTTCCACATGATACGGTTAGTTGGGTACACCTATTATAGGGCGCCTATAGCCATCCCACCGTGGTTCCATGTGATACGGTTAGTTCTGTACAACTATTATAGTGCGCCTACAACCATCCCACAGTGGTTCCAAATGATACGGTTAGTTGGGTACAACTATTATAGTGCGCCTATAGCCATCCCACAGTTGTTCCATGTGATACAGTAGTGTAATGGCCCACACCCTCCGACTCTCACTTGCACGCTCACACACGGAAGAACACCAAGTTTCAATCAGTGTACGCTTCAACCTGGTTTATTGAACCATCTGCTCTCCGTGTCAGTAGTTATCTGACCCGCCCCCTGACTCGCCAGATCCCACATCGACTCTATAGGTGTGTGTGTGTGGGGGGGGGGGGGGGGGGGGGGGGTCAGCCACACGCAGTAGAGGGCATCCCAGTCAGGGTCTGCCCGGTGGCTACCCTTGCCACCACCTAGCGCAGTGTAATGGTACTGCGCTGGTGTACGGCGTAGTCTCCACTGCTATCGCGTGGTAGTAGAGCTAATGTACAGACTACTACAGTAGTCTGGGTACAACTATTATAGTGCACCTATAGCCATCCCACCGTGTTTCCATGTGATACAGTTAGTTGGGTACAACTATTATAGTGCGCCTATAGCCACCCCACCGTGGTTCCACGTGATACGGTTAGTTCTGTACAACTATTATAGTGTGCCTATAGCCATCCCACAGTTGTTCCACTTGACACAGTTGTTTGGGTGTTGTCGTATAACTGTTCTAATGAACTTGTGATGATCCAACATTGGTTCCACTTGATAAAATTAGCACGGTGCAACTGCTGCAATGAATGCATGAGGATCCCACATTGGCTCTACTTGATAAGGTTAGCTGGAGGCAACTGCTACAAAGAACCTATGACGATCCCACATTGGTTCCATGTGATTAGCTTACCAGGGTGTTGTCCTGTAACTGTTCAAATGAGCCTATTGCGATTCTACATTGGTTCCACTTGATAACTGCTACAATGTGGCTATTGTCATCACACATTGGTTCCACATGATAAGGCTAGCTGGGCACAATTGTTACAATGAGGCTATAGCCATCCCATTGGTTCTATGTGATTAGGTTAGCTGGGTGCAACTGCTAGAAAGAACCTATGTCCATCCCACATTGGTTCCACATGATAAGGCTATCTGGGTGTTCCGTAAATGTTGCAATGGGCCTATTGTAAAATATTTCAACTTTCTACACATAATAACATTATAAAATAAATTCCATTTAAAGTACCCATTTGTTTTAGTTAGTAGATGGAAGAATGTGTAACCCATTGGTGAGCCCAGACTGATATGTTGGGAGACAGTCACGTTTGGTATTTAATGTTTAATGTGTATTGGATCCGGATTGAATTTGTATGGAGTGCATCAGATATGATACAGGTGTCAGGTCAAGTTGTCATGACCTGGTGGTAGCTGGGATGTGGGAATAAGGGGTGCACCTGAGATGCACTCATTTCTACTGTCCTGGAACCTCAAGATGGCCACCATAAAGAGTAAAATAACAATATGCCATAGATCAATGAAATCATGTACCTTCAATAATATCATGTACCTTCAATAATATCATGTACCTTCAATAATATCATGTACCTTCAATAATATCATATACCTTCAATGACATGCCTGTAGGAGTTTTGGAGAGATTAAAAGCCTGGGAGAGCTGGCAGTCACCACTGGGCCTTTCATGTGACAAGAGGTACTTTTGTGCCCATCCTCTATTCTGTGCTATACACACTGTAGCCACTTCACTATTATAAACAGGCAACTATAGGGCTCAGCTACACCACACCATTTCCTATACTACACCCTCTGGTACTTTATGGTATTTTATATATATTTAACTTGCATTTCATTATAGCTCACTTCCATTTATAAAGATCTGGCGACCACCTTTTAAAAGCAATTAGCCATAGATTACACTATGACGATCCCACTTTGGTTCCATGTGATTAGACTAGCTGGGTGCAACTGCTACAAAGAACATATATCATCCCACATTGATTCCACGTGATAAGGCTAGCTGGGTACAATTGTTACAATGAGACTATAGACAGCCCACATCCCACATTGGTTTATTGTGATAAGGCTAGCTGGGTACAATTTCTACAATGCGGCTATAGCCAACCTACATCCCACATTGGTTTATTGTGATGAGGCTAGCTGGGTACAATTGCTACAATGCGGCTATAGCCAACCTACATCCCACATTGGTTTATTGTGATGAGGCTAGCTGGGTACAATTTCTACAATGCGGCTATAGCCAACCTACATCCCACATTGGTTTATTGTGATGAGGCTAGCTGGGTACAATTGCTACAATGCGGCTATAGCCAACCTACATCCCACATTGGTTTATTGTGATGAGGCTAGCTGGGTACAATTTCTACAATGCGGCTATAGCCAACCTACATCCCACATTGGTTTATTGTGATGAGGCTAGCTGGGTACAATTGCTACAATGCGGCTATAGCCAACCTACATCCCACATTGGTTTATTGTGATAAGGCTAGCTGGGTACAATTGTTCCAATACGGCTATAGCCAACCTACATCCCACATTGGTTTATTGTGATAAGGCTAGCTGGGTACAATTGTTACAACGCGGCTATAGTTCCGAACGCCCCGGGTCGACGTCCTCATTAGCGCGCGTCTCCCGGATGGAAGCCGCGTCTGGCCGCCATGAGGCGCCACCACGCGCCACCACCATGCACCACCACCAGGGGGCGCCACCGGGGGGCGCCACCAGCGGGCCACTCTACAGGGCACTTGCCAAGATTCCGAGTAGACGCTATTTTTTACGCGCAATTCCGGTTGCCATAGATATCCATGAACGTCTGCTCTTAAGCAGAGCTCCGGGTCAGAAGTGTAGGGTACAAAGAACGGCGGACTACTCGTCTTCAACGGACAGCTCTGCACCCAGAAGAATGCTGCCCTAATATTGCCGGTGTCTTGTCAATGGAGGGACAATCCAAATGAAGTAATGGCAGTGTGTACATTGACAATTTTGTCCGCTTATGTAAATGGTTGACCGATATAGGTTGTATTGTATATGGGTCACTCTCCTGAAAACTGGCCAGAAGTGTCACATGGAGAGTTAAAATTTAATATTTGAATTTTTTACATTTTTTGGTTGCAAATGAAAGCTGGAAATCTCCCCTTTACATCTTTGTAAAATATAAATTGATGAGATAAAAAATAAAGGTGTAGTCCATGAATAAGATATCTCTTATGGCAGTATAACATGTGCGTCACACGTGTAACACGTGTTTAGGACACCACACAGTCTGCTTAATAAATATCTAATCAGAATTAAATAATATCATACTTAGAAGCATATTAATCATGGCATAATATACAGAAATATCTAGTGCTTATATTGATAAAAAAAAGTAATTCCCAGCCATGCTTTATTCACTGAATAATTAGTGTACAATATTTGTGTGGCATCCAGACACCACGGTTACACGTGTGACGGAAATTTCTAATGTTATTTCTGAAGACATTCAATTTTTTTTTTTTAAATTTAAGCATGCATACATGTTAATAAATACTTCCTCTTTGATTTGGGAACTGTTTTGTTTGATATATCAATGCAATACAAGATGTTAATAAGGATTCAACCACGTCCCATATGTCATGTTACAAATGGCTGACTGTAAAATGGGTTTTTTTGGTACAAAAACAGTTCATAACTAAAAAGACCAAAGTTGCACACAGTTTTATTTTATTTCCCTTATTTCTTTCATCAAATCTGAGCATGAGTATGAAAAGTATAAGGAAAAAAATAAGTAGGAAGGTTTTTATTGATGTTTTAAAATCCCATCTCATGCTGACCAGTTTTCAGGAGAGTGACCCATATATGAAGAGTTCAAGCGCAAATCCCTGTAAACGCCAATCCAAAAATTGACTTAATTAAAAAGAAATCTGCATGAAGGTAATTTTTAATTCTCACTAATTCCATGTTGGTTGGGAAGAAATGACTACGGAGCAATGAACAAAAAAAAGTAGGAATGTAAAACATTAACCTTTTCAGTTTTTGATTTCAATGTTTAAGTCAATTTTGGGATTTGCATTTACGGGAATTTGCGCTTGAACTCTTCATATATATCAACACAATTACCAGCATGTCTATGCTTAGACGTGTGCTATTAACCACCAAGGAGCATATCTATGCTTACACATATTCCATTTAAAATCAAACTGCATGTCTATACTACTTATACATGTGCTATTTCATACTAAACCAAGTTAACGTCAACATGTTTTTTTTGTACATTAGTTTAGTAAACGAGGCAAATTTCAGTCGTGGTCTTCCCCATTCCACCGGTCCTTGCCCCATCCCAGTAATGTCAAGCGCCAGGCTAGGTGGTGACACGTATAAATTGTTAAATCATGGGTTTGACTCGGCTTGAGTTTGAAGCTGAGGGTTGGAATCCCACGACCTACCAATCCGGTGGCGGGGGCTCAACTCATTAGGCCATCCCGTTTGGCTGAGGTGTGAATTCGTGTCTTCTGAAATCCTGGAGATCCCAAAGCAGCTGTTCAGTCAGCCTTAATGAGGACTGAGGCCGTGCCGAGAGGTCGTGAAGCACACTGCAGTGATCCACGCACGTGATGCAGTGTACATGCAGGCTACCTGCTCACCCAGCGCGACCACCCAGCGTCCCTCCGGCGTCCCGACCGGCGTCCCGTCCGGCGTCCCATTCGGAGTCCCGCCCAGCGTTCCCTTCAGGTTCCCCTTCAGCGTCCCGCCCGGTGTCCCGCCCGGCGTCTCCTTCAGCAGCCCACCCGGCGTCCCGCTCGGCGTCCCACCCGGCGTCCCTTTCAGCGTCCCGCCCACGGTCTCGCCCAGGTTCCCGCTCGGCATCTCGCCCAGGTTCCCGCTCGGCGTCCCGCCCAGCGTCCCGCCCAGCGTCCTGACCAGCGTCCTGACCAGCGTCTCTTCCCGCCTCTTCAGCATCCGCTCAGACCAGACACGGAGAGGTTTGCGCACACGCGTGTTCCACTGGTACTGGTGGTTGGGAACAGTGAGTGATGGGCTGGGTGTGTACGGGTTACAGTGATTCACTAATTAGGTCAGGGTCCTGGTGCCCAGAGTCAGCGCTCTGTCAGTGGGGTGTCAGCGAGTTGCGGAAGAAGAGCTCTGGCTGCACATACACAAAGCGCTATTTTATCGAGTTTAAAATATTAGCGGGGATGGGATGGCTGAATGAGTTGAGCGTCCGTCTCCTGTTTTGTTGGATCGTGGGATTCGAACCCACCGGTTTGAACCCTGGTCAACTCAAACCAATGACTTAAAAGTTGATGCTTGTCACTTCCTAGCCTGGCGCTCAACATTATTAGGATAAGGCAAGGACTGGTTGACTCAGTGTCAGGATAATGTGACTGAGTCAGATATCAGGTCAATGTGCTGGTAGCCTGGTCTCGTAAATTCGTCATGAGTGCGCACTGTCACAAGTCAGTACCCATCCTGATATGACCTTAGATGTTGCCAGGATGTAAAACTCCAACAACCAACCAGCAGTAGCCCACAATCCGAGTTGACCGCCACTGGTGGTTCTTTAACAGATGGGATACGTGAGTCTTTGGGCCTCACCAAAGTGGCCGTAATTGGGGGTTTGGTACTACAGTAACGCGACCTGCATTCCGCGTCTGACAAAAGCACCCAACACATCCTTACACGAGTTATTATATTAGGCTATGTAACTAAACAGGTGATCAATATGTTAATGACATTAGAATGGAAGAAATGCTTAGTACGTACTTACCTTACTGGACTGGGGTACCGGACGAGAACCGGACACTGTCCGGTGGTGTCCGGTGGTGTACGGCGATGTCCGGTACATGTCCGGTACCCATAAGGCGGTGTCCGGTACAAGTTTTGAACATGCGGAAAACTTCTACCGGACACCACTGGACTGAAGTGTCCAGTTGGTGTCCGGTTGGTGTCCGGTTGGTGTCCGGTTGGTGTCCGGTTGGTGTCCGGTTGGTGTCCGGTTTGTCCGGTTTTGTCTGGTTTTGTCCGGTTCATGTCCAGTACCCATCCGTACGTGTCCGGTACCCATCCGTTGGTGTCCGGTACCCACCCGTTGGTGTCCAGTGTGCTTCCATGATTTGTCCGGTGGTGATAACGTCAATAAAATATATATAAACCGTAGTAGTCGGCACTGAAGTAAGCACATAGACAGGTAGGCGTGGGTAGTGTGTTGATATCAGGGAGCCTAGGTGGTGTAATGGTTAGCACATTGGCCCAGAATGCAAAGAGATGTGGGTTCGAGTCCCATTCTATGTGCAATATTTCCCATTTTCAAGACAACACCAAGAAAATCTAGTCCATCCGGTTATCGTCCGGTTCTCATCTGGTACTCATCCCGTACTCGTCCGGTACATGTACGGTACATGTATGGTACTTGTCCAGTTGTCCGGCGGGAATTGACCCAATTACGCTCCATTTCGATACATTTTGATACATTTTGTGTACTGGACAGCACCGGACTAGAACATTCTTTGTCCGGTGGTGTCCGGTACTCAGTCCGGTAAGGCGCTTAAAGTAATAGTCCAGAAAGAGCCCCACTACCACATGATGGCGGTCTCGACTGCGCTGACCCTTGTCAGTCATAGTAACCGGCAGGTGGCAGCACGCTAGTAGGGGTGGTCCTTATAGTGGACCTTTCCAACCCGGGTAGTGGCCACCCCCCACAGGAGGCATTGACAGGTCAGTTCTATTCTGACCTCAGCAGAATCAAACGGGGGAAGAACCCAAGGTTCGAATCAGATGTCGTCTCTGTATTCACCAAGTGGAGATGCTTACCTTTAAATAAAACTTACTTCAAACTAAAGTAAAATAATTTATAATGATGAATGTAATATGCTTTTCTAAAGAAATATATGCCCTAAACTGAAAGTTGCATAGTGCGATGGTTTTGAATTGTTGTCATTTTCTGAGATAAATATGTTAGGTTTGATCGCTATAATCTACCTTACTTCAGTTTGAAGTAACCTTGCTTTATAATGATTAACTTAGCAGATATTTCAAGTGTAGAAATGCCAAATTAATTTTGACATGCATGTTAAAAGTCTGACTCTATAGGATTCAGCAGTAGCAGGTTCTATTAAATTGACATAGGATTTGTTCCCTTCTGTGTGGCGACAAATACTTCACAAATGCATCAGTATCCAAGTTGGATACGTAGGTTAAAATCTGGTGAAGTGCTTTGCTTTTGAAAATTTGATGTTTTTATCGCATATGCAACTTTAAATGTGTGGGATTACACAAGTTTAACGCCTTTAACTCCCCTGGGGTTTAACCGTGTGTAGTTCAGTGCAGCCGACTACAATACCTGCAGGGAGACGCCGTGATATTTGCACATTCTGAACACGGCGCGCTGATTGGGTGGTGCCCGACCGGAAACGCTGACAAAGTTAAGGCAGTCATGCGCAGGACCGCAGTCAGCTGAGCGGAACGCGGGGTCTAGTGCCGCTTCACCCCGATAAGAGGCAGTGGAAAGGTGGCGGGATTCTGAGCAATCCCTTCGCCTACGTCATGCCTAAGTCACGGCTACGATAAGCCTACATCATGCCTACATCATCTCTATATCATGCCTACGTCACGCCTACATCATGCCTACGTCATGCCTATGTCACAACACCTATTTCACAACAACTACGTCACCCACCTACATCCTGACACCTACATCACAGCACCCATGTCACAACAACTATGTCACAACACCTATGTCACAACACCTACATCACAACACCTATGTCAGAACACCTACATCACAACACCTACATCACAACACCTATGTCACAACACCTACATCACAACACCTATGTCACAACACCTACATCACAACACCTACATCACAACACCTATGTCACAACACCTATGTCACAACACCTATGTCACAACACCTACATCACAACACCTACATCACAACACCTACATCACAACACCTTCGTCACAACACCTACATCACAACACCTGCGTCACAACACCTACATCACAACACCTATGTCACAACACCTACTTCACAACAACTACAACACCTACATCACAACACCTACATCACAACACCTACGTCACAACACCTACATCACAATACCTGCATCACAACACCTACATCACAACACATATGTCACAACACCTACATCACAACACCTATGTCACAACACCTACATCACAACACCTACGTCACAACACCTACATCACAACACCTGCATCACAACACCTACATCACAACACCTATGTCACAACACCTACATCACAACACCTATGACACAACACCTACATCACAACACCTATGTCACAACACCTATGTCACAACACCTATGTCACAACACCTACATCACAACACCTACGTCACAACACCTACATCACAACACCTATGTCACAACACCTACATCACAACACCTACGTCATAACACCTACGTTACAACATCTGCGTCCCTAATAATGCCCAAGGGGGAGGGGGAGACTTTGCCATTTCTCGTTAATCACTCAACATCTCGTGCAAATGTGATCAGCGCGAGAACTTCCGGTCGGACGACCATGACCTTCGACGGCGGTTGTTAACGGAGGAGCCCTGGTGGACATTTTAGGAACTAACTTCCCTGTGGCGTTGTCTGCACTAGTCCTCGTCATTCTACGAATGATTCAGACTTTTTTATATTGACTATTTTCTTTTCCATGGGAGAAGCAAGACAATACGGTTCTAGACTCTTTTTGAGACTTTGCTTAACCGTAGGTTTACAACGATTTGTGTACACGGCGTTAAAGGTTTCTCTCTCTGGTATTTGCTTGGCTGATTTGCTGTGGTTAACCTTCATATTGTCATAAAATGTCAGCATTGCAGCATTAAAATAATAACTAATCATAGTAATGGACCATTCCAGTTTTTAAAAGCTAAGCTAGTGCAACATTGATATATATGACAATTTGTGGCTTTTGAGCAATATATTTTTGGAACAGTTCATGAAAATCTATTCATTACATTGTCATATATCAGACTTGTGAAAAAGGCCAGGGGGCCAGGCTACCAACTCTTGTTGTTAGAAGCTTTATGTCCTGTTGTTCTACTAATCAATTGGTGGGGGGGGGGGGTACAACATTTGCTTTTAATAATGTACAATGCAGAATGATGGCCTGGAAATAATAATCACCACCATCATCAATAATCAATCAATTCTTGTATTATCTGCTCTTGGGAAGAGTTATAAGGTTGGGGCGGTTTGTGACGGTGTTTGACATTGGAGGTGTCACGTGGGGTGTCACGTGGGGTGCCACGTGACCTTATTAGAAGGTGCCTGGAGGCACTGACTGATCAAACTAACCCCCGGTAGAGGACGCGGTGGTCGAGTCGGTAGAGCACAGGATTGCAATGCGGAAGGTCGCGAGTTTGAATCCGGGCCGAGTCCAAGTAATGACTAACAAAATTGATGCTTGTCGCTACCTTTTTGTTGAAGATTTATACTGCCTATCATGGATAAGCCTGAATAGGCTTGTTTTCACCATTAGACAGTTTGTCGATAGAAAGCCCGAGCCTACACTTTTACCGACCAAAGGGACTTTTAACCTCCCACACCACATAGACATGGTATGAGAGCAACTGGCCTTTGATGACGCTGTAAGTTATACACAGCGGTGGAAATCCAAATTGGCAGAGGTGGGGGCACAGGGAATCGAACCACTGACCTTTAGATTAGGAGTCCGACCTAGAAAAAAGTCAGACACTCTAACCACTCCACCACAGAGAATACCACTAGCCTGGCGCTCGGCATTACTAGGATAGGGCAAGGACTGGTTAGCTCAGTGTCAGGATAATGTGAACGAATCATTGGATCATGGTGGTGGTGGTGGCATAGTCTCCCGGTGGGCCAGCACTATAAAGTCGCCATGAGTGCACACTGTCATAAGTCGGTACCCGTGCGTAGATGTTGCTAGGACATCAAACCCAAGCAAGCAATCAAACTAACCGTGACTTTAGTTTATGTACACGCCTCTGTGCTGGTGGGAGGTGGGTGCAGATTGGGGGTGGAGGTGAGGGTGTGGCGGGAGCGGAGGTGAGGGTGGGGGGGGGGGGCTCACTCTGCAGGTTGCAATGAGACTTGGGATTGACTGTGCGTCCTTGACCTGATTCCCGTGGCAGTGCCCGGATGTCCCTGATGTTGCCATGGTTACTAACAAGTAACATGTTGACACTCCTTTCTGTGGACTGAGTTGCGAGTGTAGCGGGTGTAGCGAGTGTAGCGGGTGTAGCGAGCTAAATGCTTGCTGTCTGCCACCTGTGATATATGCATAATAGACGTATAGGTGTGTGGCTAATATATGTTAATGGGATGCAGAGTTTGAGACAAAGGAATATGCTAATGAGATGACGTCATGGAAAGTTTAGCCGGTGGGTCAAGCGAGCCCTAGGCCGTGAATAAACCATTCAGTATCCAGAAGTCAAAGTGTTCAGACGTTGTACTTTCACACCACCCACGAGGCAGGAACCAGCAATGGACATGCGCACTGTGCTGCTACACACAACCAGTAGTTCTTACCACTGCCATCAGAGGGCGGGTTGGTGGTGGAAATCCTCTATAAGACATTTACCACAGAGCAGGCTGCACAGTGAGCTGCTACCCACAACAATTAAAGCTGCATAGTCCGATGAAGCATCAAGTTTTCAAAATCTAAACAATTATCTAGATTTGATTCTAGATATCTAACTTAGATACTGATGCACTTATTAAGTATGTATTGCCACATACAAGGGAACAATACTGAATCAATTTAATAGAACCTGTTACTGTAGAAGCCTATGGTATCAGAGTGTTGGCATGCATGCCAAAATAATGTTCACATGTTTGAATTTCAAATATCTCAAAAGGTAGCCATTTCAATTAAAAGTTACTTCAAACTAAAGTAAGGTAGATTATAATGATCAATTTAATATACTTATCTCAGAAAAATGTCAGAAACTCAAAACCATCGGACTGTGCAACTTGAATGTAGGAGGCGGGGACTGGGGGCTGTGGGTTCGGGGAAGGGGAGGGGAGTGGGGACAGACTCTTGAATGTGGGAATCCTCCATCCATACGATAAGCACCGCAGGCTCTAATTAACAAAGACGTCAGCTAACCACTGTGCTTGTCACTTGCTATCCGGACCGCACTTCGTCCACACCTCTCTCTATCTCCTTTCCGATGGCCATGCTCCTCCTTGATATGTCTGAAAAGAGTTCAAGGAGGGGGAGCCCACCAGCATTTCACTTTCTACCCTTACTCTGTCCGTGTCTTTGGCTCACTGGATGGTCGCCATCGAGCAAATAGACACGGTCCTTTGACTCAACTCTCCTCATTTCTCTTTCCTAGACTCTACCCTTTTTTTCCCTCCCAGGCATACTTCTCCCCCCTGACCAAGGGAGTTGTGTGCTTGGGTGGGGCCCTTCACCTTTAGGTTTCTCTCGCTTTCTTCTTGTTGCTGGAGCCGCTGGACCCATCTTTACCTGCCCTTCCTCGGAAACCCTTGCTGCTGTCTGCTGAATACAAATGCTGTGCTACCGCCGAACCGGAGATTCTGGACTGCCCCAACGACTCGTCGTTTAATTGTTGTAAAGACATCCCCCAGCTTCTACAAGTGCCCCACCGCCCCACCAGAAGATTATTCTTCAACCAAAGATTGGGCCAATTTATCGGAGCCTCTCTATAATGTTGCAGTTCTGCAACCGGTAACCGTCGTAAGGTTACAAACAACCCAGTATCTCTTTCACTGTGCTTGTGGGTGAATCATTGCGGCAGGTCCAGAGTGGAGGAACTGATTCATAATGATGTATTCTACCTGACTTTAGTTTGAAGTAACTTATATCTTAAATGGCTAACTTTTGAGATCTTTGAAGTGTAAGCATCTCAAATTAGTTTTGACAAGCACACCAAACCTGTGACACCATAAGCTTCTGCTGTAAAAGGTTATATTAAATTGGCTCAGTATTCCCTTCTATGTTGTGACAAATGCTTAATAATTGCATCAGTATCTAAATAAGATATGTAGAATCAAATGTAGATAATTGTTTTGGTTTTGAAATGTTGACGCTTCATCGTACTATTTAACTTTAAAGCTGCATAGTCCGATGAAGCATCAAATTTTCAAAACGAAAACATTCACCGAGATTTTATTCTACATATCTAACTTAGATACTGGTGCACTTATTAAACATTTGTTGCCACATAGAAGGGCATACTGAGCCAATTTAACAGAACCTGTTACTGCATAAGCCTATGGTGAGAGTTTTCACAAGCTTGCCAACATCAATTTATGATGTTTGCACTTTAAGTATCTCAAACATTAGCCATTCAAAATGAAAGTGACTGCAAACTAAAGTAAGGTAGGATAAAACAACCAATTAAATATATTTATCTCAGAAAAATGGCAGAAATTCAAAACCATCATACTATTTAACCTTAATCTATTTCATATAATTCCTATCGAAACCAAAACTACACAGCACGACAAAGCCTCAGCGTGAAAGTTTCGGAATGTACACCAAATGTGACCTATATATACTATATTTCACATAGAAACCCCGATTATGTGAACACTCTAATGTTGCATGGCTGGAAGACCAATGTTTCGGAGTTGACAACAAATAGTTCACTGAATAAAAAAAGAAAAAAATGTATAAAGAAAGAAATAGCATTAGTAACAATCTTTCAAAACAGAGATAATAATGCGAGTTGTGGTTGTGTAAATACTAGAAAATCAAGCCCTGTGTCACGGTTCGCTAGTCACCTTATCAGTGAATGGGAGCCTGAGGTAGGGGTGGGGATGTGGGTGTGTGGGTGTGTGTGGGGGTGGATGTGGGGGTGGATGTGGGGGTCTATGGGGGGGTGGATGTGGTGTGGGGGTGGGGGTGGGGGTGCGAGTGGGGGTGGGGGTTCTTGGAGAGATAAGGCGGTCGATCAATAAGCCTGCGTTCAGTTTGTGCACGCACCTTGCGTAGGGGGGCGCTTATCGACCACGTGACCCGCCCGCTGGTACCCGGCGTACCCGCCCGTACCCGGCGTACCCGGCGCGCCGCCCACCAGCGCAGTTTCCTTCCTAGCGCCGCAAAATGTCGTCTGCTGCTCGGAAGCTGCCGTCTGCTGCGATCTAACGGTTTTCTGCTGAGCACTAACTGATATCTGCAGCCATAAAATGTCGTCTGCTACTTTTTAACTGTTGTGTGCTAAACACTCACTGCCATCCACAACCTCAAAATGTCGTCTGCTACAATCTAACTGTCGAGTGCTATTATATTAAACAGTTAGTGTTTTGTGCCACGTAAAATTTGGTCTGTTGCAATCTGACTGTCGTCTGCTTCCCGCCGACGGTCAGTTCGGTTAATTTTCGTCTGCTCTCTACTTCCTCCTGCCTGATGCCACTAAATGTCGCCTGGTTCGACTAATTGTCATCACCATGGTTACTCTGGTTCAGTAAGTTTCGCTTGGCAATAAATATAAAGGTCACAAAGCTGGTTGTTCATGCGGGAGACCGTGGGTTCAGTACCCGGCCAAGATAAACTAAGCACATACATGTTGTATTGTGATGGGACTGTCTCGTATAACGTGATGTGTTGGGGTAGCACAACCACCAATTCACTTCTCAGTCTCTTTATTCTGTCCGCTTCTGGCGGGCCACACAACACAAGTGACGTGTCCACTGTCTAGCCAGGACGCAGGCAACCTCTCACAGTGAGGGGGGGGGGGGGGGGGGGGGCAGCCGCTAGCCAGAGCAAACTGACAGTCCACCTGGGGCCAAATGTATGAACAACTTTTTATCGGCTCCGGTGTTAAGGGCGGCCGGTGGATTAGCTAATGTCGGTGTGGGGATATGTGTCACAGGAAATGTATGTGGCCAAAGCGTGGCGGGGTTAGCTAACCCATGCGTTATTTATAGATTTGGGAAATCCCTCTGAGCCTGTTGCCGGTGAGCACCGCTATTTCACAATATCGCCACCGATCCGGGGACAGCAGCGGCGTTAATATCGGTTCGATTATTGGTTTAATTTGACCAAAATTCGGCAGCGGCGGCGTTAATATCCCTTCGATTTTGTAGGTTAATTTGATAAAATTTCACGGTTTGAGTATGTAATTCTGTTAAATATAATAGCATTGAATAGATTTGGGCTAATATATAGCCGCCGCCGACGTTTTGAGTATGTAACGCATTCAATAGATTTGGGCCCAATCGGTCCCTAACACCGATGGTAAATTTGATATGGCTTGGGGTTAGCGTAGACGACGTTAAACTCACGGAGTTACCCTAACCCGGCGACATACATACCGACTTTTCGCCGCTTACCGGGAGATCCCCACTAACCACGGATTTGGAGCACTAACACTGCTTCATACATTTGGCCCCTGGGGACTGACTGCCCCCGACTAGCCTGCTGCCACCTGTTGGTGAAAAGCAGCAAAGGCGATCAGCACAGATCTACTAAACATGCATTGCAGAGACCGGGTGCAAGCTCCACATGCGGAAGGTCGCGGTATCGAAACCCGGCGGAGTCAAACCAATGACTTATCAAATTGATACTTGTCGCTAGGATTAGGGCAAGGACTGGTTTGCTCAGTATCAGGATAATGTGACTGTGTGGGATATCAGGTCATTGTGCCTGATACCTGGTCTCCCAGTGGGGCAGCACTAAAGTAAAATATTCCGACTTTTTAGGTATGGTTCATAAATAAATAATAGTTTAAATAAATTCTAAAATATCTCCTGTTCACGAAACTCATATGTGAAGAATTTAAGAAAACTGATTTAATCATATTTAATTCATCCAGTTATTTCTATAAAGTCATTATAATAATCCAATTATATAAGTAGCCCTATGAAACCTCTCTAATAATACCTAATTCATTCTATCATGTTGGAAACTACTTGATGGTGTCTGGTCAGTGTGTGCACTTGATGGTGTCTGGTCAGTGTGTGCACTTGATGGTGTCTGGTCAGTGTGTGCACTTGATGGTGTCTGGTCAGTGTGTGCACTTGATGGGGTCTAGTCAGTGTGTGCACTTGATGGTATCCGGTCAGTGTGTGCACTTGATGGTGTCTGGTCAGTGTGTGTACTTGATGGTGTCTGGTCAGTGTGTGCACTTGATGGTGTCTGGTCAGTGTGTGCACTTGATGGTGTCTGGTCAGTGCATGCACTTGATGGTGGCGATGTCTAAGTAGTTCTGTGGACACGGTAATTTTACAGCCTGGAGTACCACATCGCAGTGTTTATAATTAAAACTTAATTTACAGATCTCTCCATGAGAATAAAACCAACAAACTAAATAAGCCAAGCTGCGGCAGCTGGCAGAGATCATGTCAAATCGCGGGAGCCCGGGGTGTGGTGGGGAGGTAGCTGCGGATGGAGAGTGCTGTGGACGGGATAAGTGGCTGGAGAGTGCAGGTGTCCTTTGTTAAAGGTACACTAACACCACCAACACAACTTCACATGTTGACAATTTCACACATTTACATATTCACATTTTCAGATATCCATAATTTCACACATATTCAGATATTCACAATTTGACATATTCACAATTTGACCTATCACTTTTCACATATTCACAATTTCACATATTCACAATATCACAATTTTACATATTCACAACTTCACATATTCACAATTTCAGATATTCACATATTCACCTATTCACAATTTCACATATTCACAACTTCACATATTCTCATATTCACATATTCACATATTCACATATTCACATATTCACAACTTCACATAATCACAACTTCACATATTCACATATTCACAATTTCACATATTCATAACTTCACATATTCACAACTTCACATATTCACAATTTCACATATTCACAACTTCACATATTCACAATTTCACATATTCACAACTTCACATATTCACAACTTCACATATTCACAACCCGACATATTCATGAATAGTGTAATGGAACATGTGCTACCACTAGTACCAGGCTGGAGGAATAATGAGTAATGCTGAGAATACTTCAACCCGCAGGACACTCCCTGGTTTATTCTGTCAAGGTAAGAATAGAATTGACCTGTCACTGCCCGGCTGGGTAGCATGTAACCTCCCTCAGGCGGCAGTGGGGGGTGGCCAGCGATGGATAGAACAGTCCACCCTAGGGACTGTTCTTGGAAGCGTGCTGCCACCTGTTGCTACTTCTTAGCAACAGGGGTCAGCATGCTCACTACAGGCATTGTGTGGTAATGGGACTCATTGCGGACGACTACAATAGCATCATTGGACGCACCGAGTCAGTCTGTATATTTTGAAACTACTGGTTCTCTTCAAATTATGCAGGGCCTACAGACAGGATAACCACTTCTTGGGGTCGTTCTCTGACGATTAGGGCCAGTCGGCTCGAACTGCCCCCCTGAGTGAAATAATCTGGTTGACACCGAAAGATTGTTTAACTCAGAGATAAGGATTGTAAGCTAACACTTCACAAGTTTTCAAGTCTCTTTTGAATAATTGCAACTTTGACACCAGCACAAATCCACTCATCCCTTCCTTTCATAACGTCTCAGACCAGGAGTATTTTATCTCTCAATTCAGTAGAAAGAAATGGATTCCTATATGAATGCGATAACCTATGGCAGTCCAAAGTTCAACATATTTGTCATTTTCCACCACGTGAATATTGTCGCGTTCTCTGTGGTGGAGTGGTTAGAGTGTCTGACTTTTTTCTTGGTCGGACTCGTAATCTGAAAATCGGTGGTTCGATTCCCCATACCATCACCTCTGCCAATTTGGATTTCCACCACTGTGCATCATCAAAGGCCAGTTGCTCTCATACCATGTCCATGTGGTGTGGGAGGTTAAAAATCCCTTGGATTGGTAAAAATGCAGGCTCGGGCTTTCTATCGACCAACTGTCCAATGGTGAAAATAAGTATATTCAGACTTATCCATGATAGGCAGTATCAATCTTCAAGAAAGAAAAAAATCCGCTAGACTGTGCCAAACATGCGCGCAACGGATGCGCTTTTGAACCACGTGACTAGACCTTTAACGCTGGTTCCAGGCTGTTGTCTCCTCTTGTAGCCTCAGTCTCCGACATCAATATCCACTCCATCATATCAACACGGACGGTCGGCAGCCCAACACCCCTAATATCGCTCACCCTCCAGAGACCACACCCGGATGGTCCTGTCACTCTCCCAGGGCTCCTGGAGGACTTCCGGTTAAGGGCAATTGCCACCAGCGGGCAGAGGGGGTCAGTGGCCGGTGACACCTGTCTTTCAACCCCCGAACCTGTCTGGCTTGTAACCGGTGGCCTAATCGGTAGAGCGCAGGTCTCGCATGTGGAAGGTCAGGAGTTTGGTTCCCGGTCGAGTCAAACCAATGACTTATCAAATTGATACTTGTCGCTCCCTAGCCTGGTGCTCGGCGTTAATAGGATAGGGCAAGGACTGGTTAGCTCATTGTCAGGATAATGTGACTGTCACAAGTCCGTGCCCATTCTGATATGACCTTAGATGTTGCTAGGACGTAAAATCCCAACAAACCTCTCTTATCGTGTCAACCACCTTTCCAACTTCCATATATGGGGATAGAAGCCTGGGATTAGAATCTTGGCCGAGTCAAACCAACGATATATAAAGTTGATACTTGTTCCAACCTAGGCTGGTGGATGTATGTCATCAAGATGCACCAGAATGCACCATTTGGTATCACTTTTTCCCACACTCGCATCCTCCTTCATTCGGCCATGCTATTTCTCCTTATTTATACTTTTTATAGCCGTGTTCACACGGGCAAAATCTAAAGCGAATCAGCCAAGGCGAATCATATGAAGCGATTTAGCCGCCCGTTCACACGGGCAGTTCTTGGGGCGGAAATCGAAATGTGCGCATGAGCAAGTCCAGTCTGACCAGCGCCATTTTTCGGTTAGTCGATGTCGCCACGAGAGAGTGGGTTCGACCTAGATATGTATGTACTGAATCGTATTGGTTTGGAACGGTCAAAACTTCTGCTGGGCAGTGAAAACATTAAAATAAATGATGAAAAAAATTTATTTGCCCAGCTAGCGGTTTCATAGACTAAATTATATAATATGCGCTTTTGATCGACCGGAAAGTCAACAAACTAAGGTGTCGACTGCGCATGCGTGAGGTGCTTAATCCGCCTCAGTTGCGTCCACACGGGCAAAATAAATCGATTCACAGAAATCGCCTCACGTAAACTACCTCGATAGGTGGTTTACAGGATCCGCATCACGTGAATCGATTCAGCCCTAATCCGCCTCAGACGCCCGTTCACACGAGAAATGTGAGGCGAACTAGGCAAGTCGCTTTCTACGAATCGATTTACATTCCCCGTGTGAACACGGCTTATGACTCTCTACTCACAGACACTCTTATTTACTTGGCACTTCCGGTGCGACTGACACTTGTCGGCACCCGTTGGAGGAGAGGTGGGCTGCAGGTGGCGCCACCTGTCATGTGTGGAGTCTTATGGAGTATAGCAATTGTAATAATAATAATATATAATGATTAATATATAATGGAAACAATTCCCATCGTATTTTTATACTCGCATAATGCATTATACATCACACACAAATTCCGGACGCAAGTGACAATGGTAACACGGGAAGTTACGGTCGGGCGGTGGTGGAGCCACCAGTACCCGTATGAGTAAGGAGCAAATACATGCACAGAGCCCATTGGCTAATAATATAATATCAGAATAATAGAATATCATAATAGATGGAACAATCCCTTCCCGCGGCTTTATACTCGCATAATGCTTACACATCACATATATATTTGTGTATATGTGTATATATGAAGAGTTCAGGAACAAAACCAAGTAAACGCCAATCCAAAAATGGAGATAAACATTGGAATCAAACTTTCAGAAAGTTAATTTATCTATATTCCTACTTTTTCTGTTCATTTCTCCATAACTATGTGGTCATATGAAAAGTGGAATTAGTGAGAATTAAAATTATTTTCAGGAAACAATGTTTTATTTATACTACATTTTTGGATTGGCATTTACGTGGTTTTGCGCCTGAACTCTTCATATGTGCTCTATAATCTATTATGGGAATATAAACAAGGACACTATCTATCTTCAGTTCCCTATATTATAGTATACTCACTATATCCTATCTAACTGGCCCTCTGTAGTTACAGTATTGGCCACACTGGCGCCACCTGTGAGGGCCTCTAAGCACTGTATGACAGCTACGTCTGGCAATTATCGCTTATTCACACTATTCATGCGTGAGCTAATTAGGCATCAGAACGAGGTTGAGTACGCGTCGGGTATTGGAAATGGCAGTAAGACACTGCTGTGTGCTGATGTGTATGAACTACGACAGAAAGTAAAGGAGTAACATTTGAAGATATTCACATTTTAAACTCTCATATTCATTTTTGCATAAATTTTTTCTATCTATTGGTCAATTTTAATGAAGATTGATTAATGCTCAGATGCATTTCAGTAGGCAATGTCAACAAAGTCGCTCACCCTGGCTGCCAATCTTTTCTTAAATTCAAAATTGCATAACTTTCTTAATATATATATATTTAAAATTTATTTAACCCTTTTAAAGCTTTTATTAATTTGTAATTACTAAGACTAGTTGTTTAACTGTGTTACGCAGATAACTGCGCTGACAGTGCTGCATTACATGATACCACCATAACTATGCAGACTTGAAGTTGACAGTCACATTGTAGTTAAAGAATGGGAAAATCACCATGCAAGGTTCACCCAATGTTCGTGAAAATTGGTCAATAGATAGAAAACAGGTATGCAAAGATGAATATGGTAGGTTAAAAAAATTAATACCTTCAAATTTGAGTGATTTCGAGAGGTTTGGGTCGATGAAAAAGTATTTGCAGATGCGTATGTGGCCTCGGTCTGGTTTCAACATGGCCGTGGTGTGAATAGCATCAATAGACCCGTTTGGACGGTCAGATTTGAGCAGCATACATTATTGTAGTAGGCTGCACTGACCTCTCAGGCAAGTAACCACATAGACAGGTAGGCGTGGGTAGTGTGTTGAGATCAGGGAGCCTAGGTGGTTTAATGGTTAGCACACTGGCCCGGAATGCAAAGAGATGTGGGTTCGAGTCCCGCTCTAGGCACAATATTTCCCATTTTCATCACCCCCATGACACTGGTTGCTGTGACCATAATTCTGTACAAGCTACATGCTGTATGGTTGTTGAACCTACCCTGTGTATGTATGTGTAAGTGCATTGCCTGTATGTATGTAATTGTAAGCGTTAAATGACCATTTAAAAGACTTACAATTCCAGGGGGACGAGTGTAGTAGGCTGCACTGACCTTTCAGGCAAGTAACCACATAGACAGGTAGGTGTGGGTAGTGTGTTGAGATCAGGGAGCCTAGGTGGTGTAATGGTTAGCACACTGGCCTGGAATGCAAAGAGATGTGGGTTCGAGTCCCCCTCTAGGCACAATATTTCCCATTTTCATCACCCCAACGACAATATCAATAACACGACCAGGTGCCTGGTGAGGCCTGACTGGGTACAAACAGTGGGAGCTCGGAAGTGACATAAATATTACATAGGGCTCATTGTGACGTAAACAACAAGTGCTGGCAGCCACAAGCCTCGCTTTCAGCCACATTTGGCCACTCATGAATAACGCCCGTTGTGGTTCTTTTTTCTTGGCTTCTTCTTGACCAGCGTCTTGGTTGCAACATTCTGTGCTGCCGTAAGTCAAATGTTGTCTGCCTTCGCGACTGGCAGTGTTTGACAACTGCTCGGTTCGCCGAATGCAGACGACTTTCACTGAAAACAATGACTAATAATCTGGTGGATTTTAGAGTTTGTATTGCAAAGGGGCCAGGATGTGCATTTAGTGACAGCAGACGACAATTTGACAACAAGCAAGACTTTGATGGCTGTAGCATGAGGAGGTGGGGCGCGGCGGGGATCTTTTAGTAACAACAACCGATTCTAATATTTCTGAATGCCGGGCCGCGTTTGGGACACCAGATAAAATTAAAAACTCTCCCCCTTCATATGACCTGTGATGCTGTTATTCAAATACCGACTATCAACTCATTAACCAATACTAAGGAAGAATGAAGACAAGTCACACAGATAAACAGTGGAGAAGTTGTGCTTTATTGGCATCAATTCCTGTCCACCTACCAGTGACCTATCATCCACACTCCTTACCTTCTGTCCACACAGTATCTCATAACTATTTTAGCCTGTATAGAAAGCAGTGCCTTCAGCCCATGGAACATGAGTTCTATGGCTGTGTACACACTCAATTGGAATATATGATTTTGCCTAGCATCAGACAGCTCTGATATCATGAATAGAGATGCTGTAGATTCTGTTCTGCCCACCACCACCAAGCTGTGTGGTGGAGGGCAGCTTGGTGGTGGTGGGCAGACCAGTGACTGTCCGCTACCTGGGTCACGAATGGGTGTGCATTTGTGTCGTATAATACTAGGACATACATATTACATAGGGTAATGAGAGATACCCTTTGCAAGACTGGCACTGTCTTGCAAAGGGTATCTCGTGGGTAGTGTTCCTACACTACCCACGAGATACCCTTTGCAAGAGGGTGCCAGTGGGTAGTGGCACCCTCTTGCAAAGGTGCCACTACCCACTGGCACCCTGCAGTGCCACTGCAGGGTGCCAGTGGGTAGTGGGGTTCCTGCTTAAGAGTAGGTGTGTCTCACTCAAGTGCCAGGAGTAGAGTGATCTCTCTTCAGTGTGCCTGAAGCAGAGCCTTGAATAATTAATGAATCTCAGAATGAGGCTAGTGTGGTCAGAGAGCCAAGGTAGTGTAGGTGACTGGGCAGTCCCACTGTCAACCAATCAGGCGCCCCCACAACTAGGGTGGGAGCCAACCCCCAGTGGAGGGGGCTGTCACTCAACTCAGCTGCAGGTGGTGCCCTGAGTGCATATGCAAATGAGGCTGTGGTGGGCCCGCCCATGGTCATGGGTGAACAGGTAGTTGCAACAGTTAAAATAGATCTCTGTTAATATGACCTTTTCTCCAATTGCACTCCTTATGGATACATTGAGAAACATGTCAATAATCATGTACTGTCTTCTTATATAGGAACATCTCTTCAGTAATCTCAGGCATCATATATAACATATATTTCACATCACTCATTATCAGGTACACTGGGAGTGGGATACTATTGCATTTAGTTTACATAACATTGTCCCCACTCCGTCGCCCAAGAATAATAATGCCCTCTGCCAATATATAATTCTTAACCGAAATTCCGTATATTTCTACATGATGGTCGGATGAGTTGAGCGTCCATCTCCCGTTTTGGTAGATCGTGGGATTCGAACCCACGGATTCGAACCCTGTGTAAAATATTCCGATTTACTGCAATGGTGGGGGAATGCAAATGTTCTATTATTGATCGGGTATACATGACCAGGTGCATGTATGTGTATATGTAGGTGCTGGTGGTGCCTGAGTGAGATGTAAATAGACATAGTGGTGCTGGCACACTGTGTGTAAGTGGCACTCAAAGCCTACCCCCTCCCCCCTATGCTGGGTAGGATCACCACACTCAGGCTCAATGCAGGTGGTGGCCAGGGGAGCCACACAGCTTGGTGGTGGTGGGCAGATCACTGGTAACCATGGGGACCAGGAATGCTGGATCCCTATTGGTAGAGCTAAGAATGCTTGTTTCCCATGAACCCATGTACCATATAAATAATAAACCACTCTCTTCTTTCACACTTTATACGGTTTCTTTCTCTTTAACTGTATTGATCTCACTATAGCCTCCCTACACAACCACAGATTTGAGCTTTAGCCATTCTACAAAACTGGTGACCATGGCGAGTGGTAAATCTATTAGTGGGAGGAGAGGATTCAACTTTACTTTCTGGAGACCTAGTCTTTACACCTGGTCGAGTCAAACCAATAACTTAAAAATTTATACTTGTCGCCTCCTAGCCAGGCGCTCGGCATTGATAGGATATGGCAAGGACTGGTTAGCTCAGTGCCAGGATAATTTGACTGAGTGGGATACCAGGTCACAGTGCTGGTGGCCTGGTCCCAATGGTGGGGAACACTATAAAGTCACCATAAGCGCACACTGTCACAAGTCGGTATCATTCCTGATATGCCCTTAGATATTGGAAGGACGTAAAACGCCAACAACCAACCGGGAGTCACGTGACCCAAGCGGTGGGCCGTCACGTGACCCAGGTAGCGGACAGTCACGTTGTGAAACTACTCACGGGGCGGCTTCCTTGCCTGATTATTCAATTAGGGTCGAGTCAAACCAATGACTTAAAAACTGATACTTGTCGCTTCCTAGCCTGGCGCTTGGCATTATTAGGATAGGGCAAGGTCTGGTTGGCTCAGTGTCAGGGTAATGTGACTAAGTGGGATATCGGGTCATGGTGCTGATGGCCAGGTCTGCTAGTGGGACAGCACTATAAAATCACCATGAGTGTGCACTGTCACAAGTTGGTACCCGTCCTGATATGACCTTCGATGTTGCCAGGGTGTAAAACTCCAACAACCAACCAACCATCTTGTATGTGTGGTGAATCCTTCGTACAACACGCGGTTTGTCCGCGCGCATGCTCAGTAGGATGTGATTGCGTGACGCGCATTCTTTTGTGGGTTTACAAACAGTTCGTCAGAGGAAACAAAAGAAACCTGTTGGTAATGTCTGCTATGTTTTAAAGTTCCTTAGTCCGATGGTTTTGAGTTTCTGACATTTTCTGGAATAAATATATCAGGTTGATAATTACAATCTACGTTACTTTAGTTTGAACTAACTTTGATTGTAAATGGCTACCTTTTGAGATATTTGAAGTGCAAACACGCTAAATTAATCTTGGCAAGCACACCAAAACTGTGACACCATAGGCTTCTACGGTAACAAGTTCTATCCAATTGCTTCAGTGTTCCCTTCTATTCCACCAACAACATGTTTTAGAAGTGCATCAGTATCTAAGTTTTTTTTTTGGTAAAGTATTTATTCATCTGAACATGACATTTGTCAGCGCCGGGCCACTGGTCTTCCGGCCATCTTACTATTAGAATTGACAGTCTCAATAATCTAAGTTTGATCAGTGCTGTATTAGTTACAGCACCGATCCTGTGGAATTAAGGGAGTGGC
This sequence comes from Branchipolynoe longqiensis, assembly GCA_030323885.1. Taxonomy (NCBI): domain Eukaryota; kingdom Metazoa; phylum Annelida; class Polychaeta; order Phyllodocida; family Polynoidae; genus Branchipolynoe; species Branchipolynoe longqiensis. The sequence goes on from CM059201.1 coordinate 60,362,678, forward strand.
TCCTGCTGTATAATGTACAGCACCAGTCACTCTAGTTCATGCAAAAATGGGGAGCAGCAACGAGTAGAAGGTGTATACTCGGGGCAACTCAAATAATCGTTGTGGGTTAAATCTTTTCTCTTATAAAACAAGTTTAAGTTCAGAGTTGACAAGACATTTTGTCTGTCTTATATAATGTTCAATGTGTTTAAACAGATTGATAGTTGTGTAGGATGTTTGGTGTGTTGATGGTTTGTTCATGATGGTTAAGGGTGGTGGCAGGGAAGGTGGGCCCATTGGGCTGGGTGGTACGGGGGGAAACCCCACCGGAGAGCAACCGAGGATGCGGGGTGGCAGGAGCTGAAGTTAGATATGTAGAATCAAATCTAGATCACTGCTCTGGTTTGAAAATGTGAAGCTTTCATCGGACTATGCAGCTTTAATATGCTCATCTCGTTGCCAGCTGAGCGGTGGTTCCTGGTGGTTTAGTTCCGTGACTCCTCACTAGCCGGAAGTGGCGCCCCTGCTGCTCCACCCACATTGATGAGGGTAGGGGGCGTCATTCACCACAGCAGCGTCTGCCTCCCCACACACACCACCACTTGTCAGATTTGTGTTATTAATTAGCAGCTACCAGGTGACCGCCAAGTGGATGGCTAGGTGATTAATTAAGTGATTAATTGATTGATTGATTAGCTAATTTGGAGGTGTTGCATCTGAGGACGGACACTGGTTTCTACCTGCGCGCTGATCGCATCTTTATAGCAAGTGTCGGGCCTTAACGTCCTAGCAACATATAAGGTAATATCAGGACAGGCGGCAAGCTGTAACAGTAGGCACTCATAATGATTATACATGTATAGTGCTGCCCTACTGGGAGACCGAGCGCCTGGCACCACACCCCGATATCCCACTCAGTCACATTATGCTGATACTGAGCTAGCCAATCCTTGCCCTATCTTTGTAATCCCGAACCCCAGGCGAAGTACCCACAATCACTTTTATATGGCATTGCTTTGACTCGGCCAGGATTAAGGTCTTGCAATATGGTGCTGGCGATGTGGTATCTCAATGGTGCAGCACTATAAAGTCACAGTCCAGCAGGCACCCGTCCCGACATTACTTCAGCATTGAGGTGATGCTGGTTGATGAGACAGTAAGCCTTCGTTGGACACTCTAAGTGGGGGCTGTAGGGGTGGATTGTTTGCACAACGGAGCTGTTGTTTGTTGGTACGACGGGGCGGCGATCTGGAGAACAACGTGTGGGTGGTGGGGTTGGGGGTGGGTGCGGGTTGGGGTGGAGGTGGGGTGTTAGTGTGGGTGTGGGTGAGGGTGTGGTTGTGGAAGTGGGCTGTTAGTGTGGGTGTTGGTGAGGATGTGGGTGTGGAGGTGCCGTGTTAGTGTGGAGGTGGGTGAGGGTGTGGGTGTTGGGGTGTGGGGAAATGGGGGTGTGGGTGTGGAGGTGGGAGTGATAGTTGGGTCTGGAGGTTGGGTGTTAGTGTGGGTGTGGGTGAGGGTGAGAGCGTGGGTGTATAGGGGTGTGGGGTGTTTGGGTGTGGGCGTGTAGGGGTGTGGGAGTGGAGGTGGCGTGTTAGTGTGGCTGTGGGTGTGGGCTGTTAGTGTGGGTGTGGGTGTGGTGGTGGTGGGGGTGGTGGTGGAGGGGCTGTGGTGTACATCCATGGAGGTAGATCTTCCAGGCATCAATTGTGCCAAGTTGAGATGACAAGGTGTGCATTATGTACTTTACAGAAGGGAGTCCCTAACCTCTCAGCGGCATGTGTGTTGTGCAGACACGTGACACACTACACAGGCGTACCTGCATTTAGCGGACAGCGCTGCACTCGGACCATTGTTGTTCTGACATAACAGGTGTCCTGTAATTGGAGGGACAATAACATGAGACAAAGACGGACAGTGTGATATTGTGTACTACAGTGTTCAACAGTGTGCAACAGTGTGCTACAGTGTGCTACAGTGTGCTACATTGTGCTACAGTGTGCTACAGTGCACTACAGTGAACTACAGTGTGCTGCTGTGTGATGCAGTGTGCTACAGTGTCTTACATTGTACTACAGTGTGCTGCAGTGTGATACAGTGTACTACACTGTAGTACAGTGTACTACAGTGAACTACAGTGTACTACAGTGTACTACAGTATACTACAGTGTACTACAGTGTACTACAGTGTGTTACAGAGTGATACAGAATGATACAGTGTACTACAGGGGGATACAGTGTGCTACATTTTGCTACAGTGGGCTACATGATCCTACAGTGTGCTACAGTGTGCTACAGTGTACTACCGTGTGTTACAGTGTGATACAGTAACTAAAGTGTACTACAGTGTGCTACAGTGTGATACAGTGGACTACAGTATACTACAATGTACTAGAGGGTGCTACAGTGTGATACAGTGTACTACAGTGTGATACAGTGTGTTACAGTGGTGCACTACATTGTAGTAATGTGTACTGCAGTGTGATACAGTGTACTACAGTGAACTACAGTGTGCTACATTGTACTACAGAGTGCTACATTGTACTACAGAGTGTTACAGGGTGATACAGTGTACTACAGTGTGATATAGTGTACTACAGCGTGCTACAGTGTGCTACAGTGTGATGCAGTGTACTACAATGTGATACAGTGTGCTACAGGTTGATACAGTAGTATACAGTGTGCTACAGTGTACTACAGTGTGCTACAGTGTGATACAGTGTATTACATTGTACTACAGTGTACTACAGTGTGATGCAGTGTACTACAGTGTGATACAGTGTGCTACATGTTGATACAGTGTGCTACAGTGTACTACCCTGTGCTACAGTGTGCTACAGAGTGCTACAGTGTACTACAGTGTGATACAGTGTGATACAGTGTGCTACGGTTTGATACAGTGTGATACAGTGCACTACAGTGTGCTACATGGTGACACAGTGAAGTGCAGTCTGCTACAGTGTACTACAGTGTGCTGAATATGACATTTCTCAGCGCTGGAGCACTGGTCTTCCGTCCATCTTAGTATTGGAATTGACAGTCTATATAATCTAAGTTTAATCAGTGCTGTATTAGTTACACTTACAGCACCGATCCTGTAGAACTAAGGGAGTGGCTCCTGCTGTATGGTGTACAGCACCAGTCACTGTAGTTCATGCAGAAATGGGGAGCAGCACCGAGCAGAAAGTGTATACTTGGGCAACTCATACAATCGTTGAGGGTTACATTTTTTCTCTTATAAAACATTGTAAGTTTACAGTTGACAAGACATTTTGTCTGTCTTATATAATGTTCAATGTACTTAAACAGGTCGATAGTTGTGTAGGATGTTTGGTGTGTTGATGGTTTGATCACTTGATGGTTTGATCATGATGGTTAAGGGTGGTGGCAGGGGAGGGGGGGGCCCATTGGGGTGGGGGTGGGGGTGGGGTGGGGGGCAAACCCACAGGAGAGCAAGCAAGAATGCGGGGGGGGGGGGGAGTTCGGATGAGAATATCTCAGGCTGGGGTCGTGAGATAAAGCCCGACTATTTATTTATAGAAAACTCAAACCCCTGGTAGACCTGAGGATGGAACAGCGTTGTGCACTCACTGGGGCCTCCCGAGCCGGGTAGACCGACCCGGGCCTCCCGAGCCGGGTAGACCGACCTGGGCCTCCCGAGCCGGGTAGACCGACCCGGGCCTCCCGAGCCGGGTAGACCGACCTGGGCCTCCCGAGCCGGGTAGACCGACCCGGGCCTCCCGAGCCGGGTAGACCGACCCGGGCCTCCCGAGCCGGGTAGACCGACCTGGGCCTCCCGAGCCGGGTAGACCGACCCGGGCCTCCTGAGCTGGGTAGACTGACCCGGGCCTCCCGAGCCGGGTAGCCCGACCCGGGCCTCCCGAGCCGGGTAGACGGACCTGGGCCTCCCGAGCCGGGTAGACTGACCCGGGCCTCCCGAGCCGGGTAGACTGACCCGGGCCTCCCGAGCCGGGTAGACGCCCGGGCCTCCCGACCGGGTAGACGACCTGGGCCTCCCGAGCCGGGTAGACGACCTGGGCCCCCGAGCCGGGTAGACTGACCCGGGCCTCCCGAGCCGGGTAGACTGACCCGGGCCTCCCGAGCCGGGTAGACGGACCTGGGCCTCCCGAGCCGGGTAGACCGACCCGGGCCTCCCGAGCCGGGTAGACCGACCCGGGCCTCCCGAGCCGGGTAGACCGACCTGGGCCTCCCGAGCCGGGTAGACTGACCCGGGCCTCCCGAGCCGGGTAGACCGACCCGGGCCTCCTGAGCTGGGTAGACTGACCCGGGCCTCCCGAGCCGGGTAGACCGACCCGGGCCTCCCGAGCCGGGTAGACTGACCGGGGCCTCCCGAGCCGGGTAGACGGACCTGGGCCTCCCGAGCCGGGTAGCCCGACCCGGGCCTCCCGAGCCGGGTAGACCGACCCGGGCCTCCCGAGCCGGGTAGACCGACGAACAGCTCTCAGCTCGGAAATTAGTGACAACAATTTGTTCGTCATTGGTTGGTTGCTTGTTGGAGTTTTACGTTCTGGCAACATATAAGGTCATATCAGGACGGGTACCGACTTGTGACATTGCACCTTCATGGTGACTTAAGTGTGCTGCTCCACTGGGAAATCAGGCCACCAGCACCACGACCTGATATCCCACTCAGTCACATTATCCTGATACTGCGCTAACCAGTTCTTTCCCTATCCTATTAATGCCGAGCACCAAGCTAGGAAGCAACAAGTATCTATTTTGTAAGTCATTGGTTTTACATGACCGGGAATTGAACTCCAGATCTCACGCACGGGAGGCCTGCGCTCTATCTATTCGGCCACCGCGTCCGGTGGAAGAATAGATGTCAGTGGCTTAATAATTAAACCCGCACTAGAGAAACTAAAACACAAAACACAAAGCACAAAACACAAAGCACAAAGCACAAAGCACAACCTCGCCTTATAATCACAAGTCAATGCAGCCACTCTTCGTGTGTGCTTCGAACAAAGACACAATTTGCGGCTTGGGGCGCCAGCATTTCTTAAGCGATGTGTACACTGAAGCAATTTCTACAAGAAGCTCATTTAATATGAGGTTGTTTTTTCTGTCTCTCTCAAATCTAGCAACATCTGAAGAAATGTTGACTTATTTCGATGATTAGCTACCGAAGCTCTTCAACACTCTCACAGCACAAAGAACCACACTGTGTATGTTCCTTGGCAGGCCGGTCCTGCGGCAGGTCGGAAGTTCGAAACCCAGTCGAGTCAACCCAATGACTTACAAACTTGATACTTGTGGCTACCTAACCCGGCACTCGGCATTAATAGGACAGAGCAAGGACTGGTTAGTTCAGTGTCAGGATAATGTGATGGAGTGATGTTGGGTCATAGTGCCAGTGGCCTGATTTTCCAGTGTGGCAGCACTATAAAGTCACAATGAGTGTGCACTGTCACAAGTCTGTACCTGTCCCGATATGACCTTAGATGTTGCCAGGATGTAAAACAAAGCCCCAACAAACAAAGTCCTGGTATAATAAACAGAGGGCCTTGTTTAGCTCTGTGCAAATGACGTCATCGTGCAGCTGTGATGCTCCCTAGAACTCCCAGCCTGGTCGCTATGACCATAGAGCTGAAATCGAAGATGTCACCATTCTTCTTCTTCTTCACCCGTTGAGGCATCAGCGCCCATCCATACAAACACCTCCTGAGCCATGTCGTAGATGAACGTGTCGCCTACCGCCCAACTTTGGGCATAGGCCACAAACAAGGCCTCTCCAGTTTTCCCGGTCCTGGGCCTTGAGTTTCTTGTTCGTGATTCTGTAACGTTGTTCTTTTCCCGGGGTGGGGTTGTTGGCCCCACGCCCAACCCCCAACCTGGAGGACCAGTTGCTGCTCTTAGTCTGTCCTCTACCATGAGTCCTGCCCGGCTTGGTTAAACCTGCCAGGGGGCTAGCCCCCGCCGGTATAGCTCTCATGGTCACGGAGGCACACAAGCCTCTCCACCACGACAAGGTAGCAACACATTGGGGGGCAAGACATCACTCATTGGTTTGACTCGACCAAGACCTCACCATGGTCGAGTCAAACCAATGAGTTAAAAATGTAAACTTGTCGCTACCTAGCCAGGTGCTCAGCATTATTAGGATAGGGCAAGGACTGGTTGACTCAGTGACTGAGTGGGATATCAGGTCATGGTGCTGGCAGCCTGGTCTTCCAATGGGGCAGCACTATAAAGTCGCAATGAGTGTGCGCTGTCACAAATCAGTACCCGTCCTGATATGACATTAGATGTTGCCAGGACGTAAAACTCCAACAACCACCCATCCATATGTTTGGGTATTGCGCAATGCGTAATGCCTGAGCTCGCACATGGTGCCTGATACTGTTTTGACTGTATATAGGTCACCTTCTGAAAGCTGGGATTATCTCAGTCCTGTTATAGCCCCTTTAAGGGAACTCGTCCTGATTTCTGGTTTGAAACTGAAAGATAAACCCGCTTTACATCAACAGTACCTCTATTACACTATACGTTTCAAGAAAGTTAGCATGACTTTTACCAACAGTCCTGACAATAGCCATCGGAGCGAGACAACTTAATACAACATACCTCACACAGGAATGACATGAGAAGATAGCCGAGCTTAAGAGGAACTGGAAGTATTTAATATAAAATGTTATACAGCTGTTACGTTTCCTGTTACACTTGCTCTGAGGCTGCATCTTTGAAACATGCATTTGATTGGTGGAACGTGCATTGGACATGCATTTGATTGGTGGAACGTGCATTGGACAACCCTAGGTATAGCAATGTCTACACCCCCGGGTTATGTAACTGTCCCTAGTGTAGACTGACATCCCAATAGTAACACCTAACCCAAGCCTTCACAGCCTCTCGCAGTCAGTAATGTCTACACCCCTGGGTTATGTAACTGTCCCTAGTGTAGACTGAGATCCCGATATTAACACCTAACCCAAGCCTTCACAGCCTCTCGCTCTCAGTAATGTCTACACCCCCGGGTTATGTAACTGTCCCTAGTGTAGACTGACATCCCGATATTCACATCTAACCCAAGCCTTCACAGCCTCTCGCAGTCAGTAATGTCTACACCCCTGGGTTATGTAACCGTCCCTAATGTAGACCGACATGACATCCCGATAGTAACACCTAACCCAAGCCTTCACAGCCTCTCGCAGTCAGTAATGTCTACACCCCTGGGTTATGTAACTGTCCCTAGTGTAGACTGAGATCCCGATATTAACACCTAACCCAAGCCTTCACAGCCTCTCGCTCTCAGTAATGTCTACACCCCCGGGTTATGTAACTGTCCCTAGTGTAGACTGACATCCCGATATTCACATCTAACCCAAGCCTTCACAGCCTCTCGCAGTCAGTAATGTCTACACCCCTGGGTTATGTAACCGTCCCTAATGTAGACCGACATGACATCCCGATAGTAACACCTAACCCAAGCCTTCACAGCCTCTCGCAGTCAGTAATGTCTACACCCCCGGGTTATGTAACTGTCCCTAGTGTAGACTGACATCCCGATATTCACACCTCACCCAAGCCTTCACAGCCTCTCGCTCTCAGTAATGTCTACACCCCTGGGTTATGTAACCGTCCCTAGTGTAGACTGACATCCCGATATTCACACCTAACCCAACCTTCACAGCCTCTCGCAATCAGTAATGTCTACACCCCCGGGTTATGTAACCGTCCCTAGTGTAGACTGACATCCCGATATTCACACCTAACCCAAGCCTTCACAGCCTCTTGCTCTCAGTAATGTCTACACCCCTGGGTTATGTAACCGTCCCTAGTGTAGACTGACATCCCGGTATTCACACCTAACCCAAGCCTTCACAGCCTCTCGCAGTCAGTAATGTCTACACCCCCGGGTTATGTAACTGTCCCTAGTGTAGACTGACATCGCGATATTCACACCTAACCCAATCCTTCACAGCCTCTCGCAGTCAGTAATGTCTACACCCCTGGGTTATGTAACAGTCCCTAGTGTAGACTGACATCCCGATATTCACACCTAACACAAGCCTTCACAGCCTCTCGCAGTCAGTAATGTCTACACCCCCGGGTTATGTAACTGTCCCTAGTGTAGACTGACATCCCGATATTCACACCTAACCCAATCCTTCACAGCCTCTCGCAGTCAGTAATGTCTACACCCCTGGGTTATGTAACAGTCCCTAGTGTAGACTGACATCCCGATATTCACACCTAACACAAGCCTTCACAGCCTCTCGCAGTCAGTAATGTCTACACCCCCGGGTTATGTAACTGTCCCTAGTGTAGACTGACATCCCGATATTCACACCTAACCCAATCCTTCACAGCCTCTCGCAGTCAGTAATGTCTACACCCCTGGGTTATGTAACAGTCCCTAGTGTAGACTGACATCCCGATATTCACACCTAACACAAGCCTTCACAGCCTCTCGCAGTCAGTAATGTCTACACCCCTGGGTTATGTAACCGTCCCTAGTGTAGACTGACATCCCGATATTCACACCTAACCCAAGCCTTCACAGCCTCTCGCAGTCAGTAATGTCTACACCCCTGGGTTATGTAACCGTCCCTAGTGTAGACTGACATCCCGGTATTCACACCTAACCCAAGCCTTCACAGCCTCTCGCAGTCAGTAATGTCTACACCCCTGGGTTATGTAACCGTCCCTAGTGTAGACTGACATCCCGATATTCACACCTAACCCAAGCCTTCACAGCCTCTCGCTCTCAGTAATGTCTACACCACGGGTTATGTAACTGTCCCTAATGTAGACTGACATCCCGGTATTCACTCCTAACCCAAGCCTTCACAACATCTCGGTCTCAGTAATGTCTACACCCCTGGGTTATGTAACCGTCCCTAGTGTAGACTGACATCCCGATATTCACACCTAACCCAAGCCTTCACAGCCTCTTGCAGTCAGTAATGTCTACACCACAGGTTATGTAACTGTCCCTAATGTAGACTGACATCCCGATATTCACACCTAACCCAAGCCTTCACAGCCTCTCGCTCTCAGTATGTCTACACCCCTGGGTTATGTAACCGTCCCTACACAGGCGAGCCCTGCTAGACGCTGCCTTACATATTTAATAATGCCTTCCCTTATTGTCTAGCCCCGCCCCTCCCACCTGCATGCATGGCAACAGCCGGGGGTGTAGATGGCGCCCTCTATCTGGTCAAATTAACCCTTTCTCCAAACATCTATTTATTCTAAACATGGATGTTTCACACATTTCAGGCAGTAAAAAAACTATACTGATTTTTAAAATTAATTTGTGTTTTTTTATTAGCCATTTTCTTTATTCCTTATTCTAAGCACTTATTGACGTTATATGATCCATTCCTTTTTTATTTACATTTCTTTTTTTTTTGCAATTGATTCTCCGATGTGTTAACATAATCTAATCTAGGTCAGCGTAATATCTATCATCATGTCTTACCTTTGGAGATACTTAAATATGAGTGTGAGAAATAATAATTTATCCGCGTACGCCAGTTGTAGTCAAGCTTCAATTTGTCAAAGAAATGATTACTGATCTAAGTAATGAGCTTTGCTTCGGTGTTCAACAGCCTACTTTTATTGGGTTATGCAATTTTAATGCAGATTTCTAAAAGATGCATTTGCTGATCTAATAATACCCCAGTAGACAACGCGTGCAGTTAAGTCCTTTGTGACGTCACGACCGTCTACGCGCCCAAAACGAGGCACAATGAGGAATAGCTTCATCAGACCGCAAACACACACCAGGAACTACTGGTTAGGGCGTCCGCTTCCAATATGGGATGATATGGGTTCGAATCCCGGCGGTGTCAAATGAAAGACTAAAACAAATTGACAATTGTTGCTGCGTTGCGTGGCGCGCGCCATTTCTATCTCAGGGCATGGTCTGGTTGGCTCTGTGTCTGCATATTGATGATTGTTGGAGTGTTCGGTCCTGGCAACATCTAAGGTCATATCAGGACGGGTACCGACTTGTGACAGCGCGCACTCATAGCGACTTTATGGAGCTGCCTCACTGGGAGACCAGGCCACCAACACAATGACCTGATATACCACTCAGTCACATTATCCTGACACTGAGCCAACCAGTCCTTGCCGTATCCTAATAATGCCGAGCGCCTGGCTAGGAAGCGCAAGCATCAGTTTTTAACTCATTGGTTTGACTAAACTAGGGTTCGAACTCGTGGGTTCGAATCCCACAATCTACCAAAATGGGAAATGGGCGCATTCGAACATCCCGCCTTGTCGGTTCTGCGTGATTTCAGCGCGGAAGGCTGAGTGTAGATATAAGAAGGACAGTCCCCCCACCCACAGTGTGTAAACACGCCAGGTGCCAGATTCTTCCTCAGCAACCAGCGGACAGCAGCTCGCTGCACACACATATTGGCAAGCACCCACCCGCGGGACGTAGCTCAGGCGGTAGGGTGTCCACCTGTGTAGCTGTCGGGCAGCGGATCGATCCTGCTCAGATGATCCATTTGCAGTTTGTGATATTTTCCATTCCAACCAGTGGTTCACAATTGGTTCATCAAAGGCTGTGGTATGTCCTCTCCTGTCTGTTGGAAGTGCTTATAAAAGACCCCTTGCTGCTTATCGGAAAGAGTAGCCTATGTGGTGGCAGCAGTGGGTTTCCTCCAAAGAAATATGTCAGAATGACCATATGTTTGACGTCCAATAGCCAATGATGAACATCAATGTGCTCTAGAGACGTCGATAAATAAAACAAACTTTCCACCCGAACCCAGCACACTGCAATACTCACTCACTCCACCCTCCCACAGACCTGCCTGCATGCTGGTCAGTTGAACGATCCGTGGGCAGTGGAGTGTGGCGCTGAGGTGGTCATGCAGTGTGCAAATCACCCCGTTAGTCAGTCAACACGCGATGTGGCAGTCTGAATGGTTGGCGGCTTTCTCTGGTATCAGGGTCTGGCTACACCAGTGTACACAGTGTGAGGGATGGCGGGCCGCCATCTGTTGCAGCCTAAGTTGACTTATTTCAGTAAGCATGCCTGACGTTGATAGCGTAAGTTGCACAACTTACGCATACTGCCTATAAGTGGAATCGGCTGTACCGATTCCTGCCACCTCTTTCCTACCAGCTGTACTGATTCCCACCATCCCTTTCCTACCAGCTCTACTGATTCCTGCCATCCCTTTCCTACCAGCTCTACAGATTCCTGCCTTCCCTTTCCTACCAGCTGTACCGATTCCTGCCATCCCTTTCCTACCAGCTCTACAGATTCCTGCCTTCCCTTTCCTACCAGCTGTACCGATTCCTGCCATCCCTTTCCTACCAGCTCTACTGATTCCCGCCATCCCTTTCTTACCAGCTCTACCGATCCATACCATCCCTTTCCTACCAGCTGTACAGATTCCTGCCATCCCTTTCCTACCAGCATTACAGATTCCTACCATCCTTTTCCTACCAGCTGTACTAATTCCTACCATCCCTTTCCTACCAGCTGTACTGATTCCTGCCATCCCTTTCCTACCTGGGCCCGTATGCAGGAGTCAGTGTTAGCAGGGTTTGGCGTTACAGCCTGTTACCGTTTAGCTATCACCGACGTCGGGAACTGTGTCAAGGCGTATGCAGGAGCCCGTAACACTTTCATTATAGCTAAACGTGAAGTTATTTATAGATTTGGGAAATCCCTCGAGTCTACAATATGAATAACGCCGCCAATGCGGCGGCGGCGTTAATATCGGTTCGAATTTAGGGTTAAATTGATCAAATTTCACTTATTGCATATTTAATTCTGTCAAATATGATAGCATTGAATAGATTTGGGCCTAATAAATTGCCGCCGGCTGCCGCATCGACGTCGCTTTCCATACTGGCGGATGAAAGCGACGTCGATGCGGCGGCGGCGGCGGTGGCGGCGGCAGCGATTTGTTTACTTTACGTTCGTCGATTCGAAAATATAAATATTAATATCGCTGCCGTTGCGGCGGCAGCGTTAATCTTGCTTCGATTTCAGGGTTAATTTAATAAAATTTCACTATTTGACTATGTAACTTTGTTAAATATGACACGATAGAATAGATTTGATACCTTACACTAGCTAAATTTCTGGTTTACCTTAAGCTAGGTTAAGCTTCTGGTGTTAGGCCTATAACTGACTCGTGCATACCATTTTTCGCCGCTAAACGGGAATTCCCGCCAAACACCGTTTTGCCACGCTAACACTGACTCCTGCATACGGCCCCAGCTGTACTAATTCCTACCATCCCTTTCCTACCAGCTGTACAAATTCTTACCATCCCTTTCCTACCAGCTGTACTGATTCCTGCCATCACTTTCCTACCAGCTGTACTGATTCCTGCCATCCCTTTCCTACCAGCTCTACCGATTCCTGCCATCCCTTTCCTACCAGCTGTACCGATTCCTGCTATCCCTTTCCTACCGGCTGTACCGATTCCAGCCATCCCTTTCCTACCAGCTGTACTGATTCATGCCATCCCTTTCCTACCAGCTCTGGCCGTGTGTGTCCGTGTGTAGGGTTGCGTGTTCGAGTCTGTGGCTATGTAGGTAGGCTAAAGTGAAAAACAATACAGACGGAGAGAAAGAGAAAGTAAAGTAAGAGTGTGAGAAGAGAGAGTCCAAGCCTCTCTGGTTTATTATATATGGTACATGGGTTCATTGTAGAGATTCACCCCACCCTTTTCCCCCAATGGGAAACAAGCATTCTTGGCTCTGCCAATAGGGATCAAGCATTCCTGGTCCCCATGGCTACCAGTGGTCTGCCCACCACCACCAAGCTGTGTGGCCCCCCCTGGCCACCACCAACCTTGGACCTTGATCCTGAGTGTGGTGATCCTACCCAGTAGAGGGGGAGGGGGTAGGCCCTGAGTGCCCCTTACACACATCCCAGCCAGCACCACTATGTCTATTTACATTCCACCCAGGCACCACCAGCACTCACATATATATAATATACATACATGCACCTGGTCACCTATACCCTTTTCGTAATAGAACATTTGCATTCCCCCTATCGTTGAAAATCGGAATATTTTACATGTGTGTCCGTGTGTGTCTGTGTGTGTCAGTGTGTGTCAGTGTGTCAATGTGTGTCTGTGTGTAACCGTGTGTATCCGTGTGCGTCCGTGTTTCCGTGGGTGTCCATGTGTGTCCATGTGTGTCCGTGTGCGTCCGTGCGTGTTCATGTGTGGCAATGTGTGGCAATGTGTGTGTCCATGTATGTCTGTGTGTCATATATAATATACATACATGCACCTGGTCACGTATACCCTTTTCGTAATAGAACATTTGCATTCCGCCTATCGTTGAAAATCGGAATATTTTACACGTGTGTCCGTGTGTGTCTGTGTGTCAGTGTGTGTCCGTGTGTGTCAGTGTGTCAATGTGTATCCGTGTGTATCCGTGTGCGTCCGTGTGTCCATGGGTGTCCATGTGTGCCCATGTGCGTCCGTGTGTGTTCATGTGTGGCAATGTGTGTCCGTGTATGTATGTGTGTCCGTGTATGTATGTGTGTGACTGAGTGCATCCATGTGCGTCCATATGTGTCCATGTGCCCGTGTATGTCTGTGTATGTCCGGGTGTGTCAATGTGTGTCCGTGTATGTACGTGTGTGTCCGTGTGCATCCGTGTGTGTCCATATGTGTATGTGTGTCTGTGTGTGTCTGTGTGTGTCAGTCTGTGTCCGTGTGTGTCCGTGTACGTCCGTGTGTGCGCGTGTGTCAGTATATGTATGTGTGTGTCCGTATACATCCGTGTCTGTGCATGTGTGTCAGTATATGTATGTGTGTGTCCGTGTGTGTCTGTGTGTGTCAGTCTGTGTCCGTGTGTGTCAGTATATGTATGTGTGTATCCGTGTGTGTCAGTGTGTGTCAGTATGTGTCCGTGTGTGTCAGTATATGTATGTGTGTGTCCGTGTGTGTCTGTCTGTGTCAGTCTGTGTCCGTGTGTGTCAGTATATGGATGTGTGTATCCGTGTGTGTCTGTGTGTGTCAGTCTGTGTCCGTGTGTGTCAGTCTGTGTCCGTGTGTGTCCGTATACATCCGTGTCTGTGCATGTGTGTCAGTATATGTATGTGTGTGTCTGTGTGTGTCAGTCTGTGTCCGTGTGTGTCAGTATATGGATGTGTGTGTCCGTGTGTGTCTGTATATGGATGTGTGTGTCCGTGTGTGTCTGCGTGTGTCAGTCTGTGTCCGTGTGTGTCAGTCTGTGTCCGTGTGTGTCCGTATACATGTGTCTGTGCATGTGTGTCAGTATATGGATGTGTGTTTCCGTGTGTGTCTGTGTGTGTCAGTCTGTGTCCGTGTGTGTCAGTCTGTGTCCGTGTGTGTCCGTATACATCCGTGTCTGTGCATGTGTGTCAGTATATGTATGTGTGTGTCCGTGTGTGTCTGTGTGTGTCAGTCTGTGTCCGTGTGTGTCAGTATATGTATGTGTGTATCCGTGTGTGTCTGTGTGTGTCAGTCTGTGTCCGTGTGTGTCAGTATATGTATGTGTGTGTGCATGTGTGTCAGTATATGGATGTGTGTATCCGTGTGTGTCTGTGTGTGTCAGTCTGTGTCCGTGTGTGTCAGTCTGTGTCCGTGTGTGTCCATATACATCCGTGTCTGTGCATGTGTGTCAGTATATGTATGTGTGTGTCCGTGTGTGTCTGTGTGTGTCAGTCTGTGTTCGTGTGTGTCAGTATATGGATGTGTGTGTCCGTGTGTGTCTGTGTGTGTCAGTCTGTGTCCGTGTGTGTCAGTCTGTGTCCGTGTGTGTCCGTGTGCGTCCGTGCGTGTCCATGTGTGTCAGTATGTGTATGTGTGTGTCCGTGTGTGTCGTGTGTGTCAGTCTGTGTCCGTGTGTGTCAGTATATGTATGTGTGTATCCGTGTGTGTCAGTGTGTGTCAGTCTGTGTCCGTGTGTGTCAGTATATGTATGTGTGTGTCCGTGTGTGTCTGTGTGTGTCAGTCTGTGTCCATGTGTGTCAGTCTGTGTCCGTGTGTGTCAGTCTGTGTCCGTGTGTGTCAGTGTGTGTCCGTGTGTGTCAGTCTGTGTCCGTGTGTGTCCGTGTGTGTCTGTGCATGTCTGTGTGTCAATGTGTGTCAGTGTGTGTCCATGTGCCTGTGTATGTCTGTGTAGGTCCGGGTGTGTCAATGTGTGTCCGTGTATGTACATGTGTGTCTGTGTGTGTCCATATGTGTATGTGTGTCCGTGTGTGGCAGTATATGTATCTGTGTGTCCATATGTGTCTGTGTGTGTCAGTGTATGTGTGTGTCTGTGTGTGTCCGTGTGCGTCCGTGTGTGTCAGTGTGTGTCCGTGTATGTCCGTGTGCGTTCATGTGTGTGTGTCCATATGTGTCCGTGTGTGTCCGTGTGTGTCCGTGTCTGTGTGTGTCTGTGTGTGTCCGTGTGCGTCCGTGTGTGTCCGTGTGTGTCAATATGTGTCCGTGTGTGTCAGTGTGTATCCGTGTGTGTCAGTGTGTGACTTTTGTGTTTCACAAACCACGTTGGAGGGTACACACGCGTCTGTCCTATGGCTATTAAGTAGTCTAAAGCTGTTTAATTAACAAGAACAGTAATAAAATAACAACATCCCAGCTCTCCAAAGACTCATCGTGACTCCTAGTGAGGCGAGCTGAATGATCAGTCCAAACTCCGGCAGTAAGGAAGCTTTTGATTGGTAGACACCCCTCATCAGCTTAGTTCGGAGAGAAACCCCTATGGGGCAGGCAGAGCAGTTGTCGGATTCACTGAGTATTTGTTTGTTGGAATTCTATGTTCTGGAAACATCTAAGATCATATCAGGATGAGTCCCGACCGATTTGTGACAGTGCACACTATTGGCGACTTTGCATTGTCATAGGCCCGTGAGAATGACCACTGAGCAAAACACAGATTCATTGTCTGTGTGGTGCGTCACAAGGTCACAGACAAACGCAGAACAAGGGAACATCCCACAAGGAAACTGTCTGTGGATACGCGGCCTTACAATGTACCGCTGCTATCAAACTGTTTGTGGCCTGGTGGCTTTATAGAGTTATTGTTCTTCCGACCGTCGTGTGAGCAGCTCTTATCGTCCAATTCGACTCGATCTGCTCAGTTAAGGCCAGACATGAGACAAAGCGCATTGAAGTTTGTCTGAGCCATGAGCCTGAGGCATTAAGGCTGCATTCCATATACGCGTAATGTGTAATGCAAATGCGAATGCGACAAAAAATCGAAACGCCTTGAAACCTATGAGCTACATTCCATATACGTGTAATGCGTAATGCGAATGCGAATGCGAATAAAATCCATTATCCCGATCGCTCCATGTAGCGATCGGTGCGTAATGCGTAATGCGTAATGCGTAATGCGTAAAGGTGCTGCGAATAGAAAAGCATCAGTCGCATTTTTCCATTGATATAAGGCTGGAGGAGGCGACTGATAATTAAGGACAACCGGGACAAGGTGGTGCGAACAGAAAAGCATCAGTCGCATTTGGCCATTGATATAAGGCTGGAGGAGGCGACTGATATTTAAGGACAACCGGGAAAGAGTCTTTTAAACCCTGTAACTACACGACCAAAGGCTAGCTAAATGACCAAAGGCTAGCCCCCCAGTCTTTATACCTGTATCTACATAGATCTATATAATACATGTGTATATATAGGTATGTATATATATAATACATGCAGACAGATAGATAGACACATGTATGTACTTTTTATATACTTCACTGCATAACGCATAACGCATTACGCGTATATGGAATGCTGGCATTCGCATAACGCCTAACGCATAACGCATTACACATTACGCGTATATGGAATGCAGCCTTTCACTGTGTGTCCCCCCTGCCCCTGCCCATCCCCTTCCCCTTCCCCGTGCCCTCCTCATCCCCCCACCCCACCCCACCCCCCTTCCCCCATCCGCCTCCCCTTCCCTCCCTTTCCCTCCCATCCCCTTCCCTCTCCTCCTCCCTCCTCCTCCCTCTCCCCCTCTGCCTCCCCCTCCCCCCCTCCCACCCCGAGTCGCAAGCATCTCATGCACACCACCACGATCGCGCACTAAAACACCACCCACCCAACAAAACCACACAACGCGAATCGCAATCGTAACGTCCTTTTAGCTAAAAACTTAGTTTTATACGCGAATCGCAATCGCTAGGTGTGCGCGGGGAGCGCACACATAGCGATTTTTGTGGGCGAAACGGGCAGTTTTAGATCGTATACGGGAGGTGGGTGCGCACAAACGGTAGGTGTGTACCAGGCATTACATCACGGGTTATCGCCCCCTCAGGTGTAATCAGCGCGTGTCTTAGCGATGTCGTATTAGTCGTGTTATACCGCGCAATATAGCCCGTTATAGCACCCCTTGTACACCCCTTGTACTAGGTGTTGTAGTAATACTAGTATGGACTATACACCAGCATTATAGCACATATTATAGCACATGCTATAGCACCCCTTGTACACCCCTTGTACTAGGTGTTGTAGTATGGATTATACACCACCATTATAGGACATGTTAAAGCACCCCTTGTACTAGGTGTTGTAGTATGGACTATACCATGCCATTATAGCACATGTTATAGCACCCCTTGTACTAGGTGTTGTAGTATGGACTATACACCACCATTATAGGACATGTTATAGCACCCCTTGTACTAGGTGTTGTAGTATGGATTATACCATGCCATTATAACACATGGTATAGCACCCCTTGTACTAGGTGTTGTAGTATGGATTATACCATGCCATTATAGCACATGTTATAGCACCCCTTGTACTAGGTGTTGTAGTATGGATTATACCATGCCATTATAGCACATGTTATAGCACCCCTTGTACTAGCTGTTGTAGTATGGACTATACACCACCATTATAGGACATGTTATAGCACCCCTTGTACTAGGTCTTGTAGTATGGACTATACCATGCCATTATAGCACATGTTATAGCACCCCTTGTACACCCATTGTACTAAGTGTTGTAGTATGGATTATACACAACCATTATAGCACATGTTATAGCACCCCTTCTACACCCCTTGTACTAGGTCTTGTAGTATGGGGTATACACCACCATTATATCACATGTTATACCACATGTTATAGCACCCCGTGTACACCCCTTGTACTAAGTGTTCTAGTAAGGAGTATACACCACCATAATAGCACATGTTATAGCACCCCTTGTACACGCCTTATACTAAGTGTTGTAGTAAGGAGTATACACCACCATTATATCACATGTTATAGCACCCCTTGTACTAGGTATTGTAGTATGGACTATACCACACCATTATAACACATGTTATAGCACCCCTTGTACTAAGTGTTGTAGTATGGAGTATACACCACCAATATAGCACATGTTATAGCACCCCGTGTACGCCCCTTGTACTAGGTGTTGTAGTCTGGATTATACACCACCATTATAGCACATGTCATAGCACCCCATGTACGCCCCTTGTACTAGGTGTTGTAGTATGGATTATACACCACCATTAATCTTACAAAATTATTATCTCAAGAACAATAATATATATAGCCTAACTGTTTTTGGATTTAGGCTTGTAATTTCAACGTCTACAGGAAGGAATACAAATATTGCACGCTATGCATATTTTAAAATGTTGCTGCCGGTACCTAATCATAGCACATTGTAAAGGCTAGGGCTCGAATCTGTGGCTGCGTAGGCAGGCTATGCTGAAATCAATACAGAGAAAGAGAAAAGAAGAGCATAAAGTGTAAAGAAGAAGAGAGAGTCAAGCCCTCTGGTTTATTATTTATATGGTTACATGTGTTCATTGTAGAGTATCACCCCACCCATTACCCCAAGCATTCTTGGCCCTACCAATAGGGATCTAGCATTCCTGGTCCCCATGGATACCAGTGCCAGTGGTCTGCCCACCACCACAAGCTGTATGGCCCCATGGCCACCACCACCCTTGACCTTTGAGTGTGGTGGTCCCTATCCCAGCAGAGGGGGTAGGCCCTGAGTGCACTGATACCCAGACCTGCCAGCACCACTATGTCTATTTACATCCCACTCAGGCGCCACAAACCCATACACATATATATATATATACATGTGCCTGGTCACATACACCAATCAGTAATAGAATTTGCATTCCCCCCTATGCCGAATATCAAAATATTTTACAACATATTCCGCCCCTCCACTTCTTACCACCTGCGTCGCAAAAACGCAGTGAGGAAAGAAGTTTACATATCTACGTTGTCTCCATTTTATTTTGTTGAATCCACCAACCAATCATTAATAATATCTTAATATTTAACATTTTAAATGGATAAGGTTTCTGACTTCGAATAAAAAATATAATTGTTATAATGAACATTCTCTGCCACTTACGAAGAACATAACCCATTTCTGACATTCAAGATGATGTTATAACATGCGCGCAAACAATTTGCGACCATTTTTAGTCTAATCCGACTTTTTTCCAACTCTGTGACACTACAGACGTCCTTGTGACATTCTAGAGGTTAGTGTTCAGTCCGACAGCATCGACCTTACATTGGTACAAATCGGCTTTGGCGTTACTACCATTTAGTTCCTAATCGATACGCTTGGCCCACCCATTTCGTCTTTCTGGCTGTCAAACTCGGAGAAACCCAATGACGTCGATGGTAGATGTGTGGTTGTTTGACAGGTCTCCATAGATTTAACATTGCGGATCACAGCTCTATGGGAAAACAAGGCTTAAGCGGTTTGAATCGATGACCTAGTTTCACGGACTATTTTCTTGTAGAAACCAACCAAATACTCTGATTTCACCAAAAATAAGTCGTTTTGAGTTGAAATAAAGGCAGAAAATTATTCAAAATGTCATTTTGTACGTTATGTACACATATCCAACATCAAACATCAGTTTTAACAAAAAGAGCACGAACGACCGAAATCTGTATACCCACAGCATATACTCAGCGTCAAAAGGTAAACAAAGCAATGACAGCAGTTCGCTTCGAACTTTGATTCCGCGTCCGCTCCCCTCCCCTCCACTCCTCTCCCCTCCACTCCCCTCGCCTCCCCTCACCTCCCTTCGCCTCCCATCACCTCCCCTCGCCTCGCCTCGCCTCGCCTCCCCTCGCCTCGCCTCCCCTC
>CM059201.1:60383240-60412308 GCA_030323885.1 Branchipolynoe longqiensis
CACAGTGGTTGTTACACAGGTAGATATAGGACTTCTACCCGTGCACTGGGACAGCTTGTCACACACAGTGGTTGTTACACAGGTAGATATAGGACTTCTACCCGTGCACTGGGACAGCTTGTCACACACAGTGGTTGTTACACAGGTAGATATAGGACTTCTACCTGTGCACTGGGACAGCTTGTCACACACAGTGGTTGTTACACAGGTAGATATAGGACTTCTACCCGTGCACTGGGACAGCTTGTCACACACAGTGGTTGTTACACAGGTAGATATAGGACTTCTACCCGTGCACTGGGACAGCTTGTCACACACAGTGGTTGTTACACAGGTAGATATAGGACTTCTACCTGTGCACTGGGACAGCTTGTCACACACAGTGGTTGTTACACAGGTAGATATAGGACTTCTACCCGTGCACTGGGACAGCTTGTCACACACAGTGGTTGTTACACAGGTAGATATAGGACTTCTACCTGTGCACTGGGACAGCTTGTCACACACAGTGGTTGTTACACAGGTAGATATAGGACTTCTACCCGTGCACTGGGACAGCTTGTCACACACAGTGGTTGTTACACAGGTAGATATAGGACTTCTACCCGTGCACTGGGACAGCTTGTCACACACAGTGGTTGTTACACAGGTAGATATAGGACTTCTACCTGTGCACTGGGACAGCTTGTCACACACAGTGGTTGTTACACAGGTAGATATAGGACTTCTACCTGTGCACTGGGACAGCTTGTCACACACAGTGGTTGTTACACAGGTAGATATAGGACTTCTACCCATGCACTGGGACAGCTTGTCACACACAGTGGTTGTTACACAGGTAGATATAGGACTTCTACCCGTGCACTGGGACAGCTTGTCACACACAGTGGTTGTTACACAGGTAGATATAGGACTTCTACCCGTGCACTGGGACAGCTTGTCACACACAGTGGTTGTTACACAGGTAGATATAGGACTTCTACCTGTGCACTGGGACAGCTTGTCACACACAGTGGTTGTTACACAGGTAGATATAGGACTTCTACCCGTGCACTGGGACAGCTTGTCACACACAGTGGTTGTTACACAGGTAGATATAGGACTTCTACCCGTGCACTGGGACAGCTTGTCACACACAGTGGTTGTTACACAGGTAGATATAGGACTTCTACCCGTGCACTGGGACAGCTTGTCACACACAGTGGTTGTTACACAGGTAGATATAGGACTTCTACCTGTGCACTGGGACAGCTTGTCACACACAGTGGTTGTTACACAGGTAGATATAGGACTTCTACCTGTGCACTGGGACAGCTTGTCACACACAGTGGTTGTTACACAGGTAGATATAGGACTTCTACCTGTGCACTGGGACAGCTTGTCACACACAGTGGTTGTTACACAGGTAGATATAGGACTTCTACCTGTGCACTGGGACAGCTGTCCACACAGTGGTTGTTACACAGTAGAAGACTTCTACCCATGCACTGGGACAGCTTGTCACACACAGTGGTTGTTACACAGGTAGATATAGGACTTCTACCCGTGCACTAGGACAGCTTGTCACACACAGGTTGTTACACAGGTAGATATTGACTTCTACCCGTGCACTGGGACAGCTTGTCACACACAGGTTGTTACACAGGTAGATATAGCACTTCTACCTGTGTACTGGGACAGCTTGTCACACACAGTGGTTGTTACACAGGTAGATATAGGACTTCTACCCGTGCCTGGGACAGCTTCACACACAGTGGTTGTTACACAGGTAGATATAGGACTTCTACCCGTGCACTGGGACAGCACTGGGACAGCTTTTCACACACAGTGGTTGTTACACAGGTAGATATAGGACTTCTACCTGTGCACTGGGACAGCTTGTCACACACAGTGGTTGTTACACAGGTAGATATAGGACTTCTACCCGTGCACTGGGACAGCTTGTCACACACAGTGGTTGTTACACAGGTAGATATAGGACTTCTACCTGTGCACTGGGACAGCTTGTCACACACAGTGGTTGTTACACAGGTAGATATAGGACTTCTACCCATGCACTGGGACAGCTTGTCACACACAGTGGTTGTTACACAGGTAGATATAGGACTTCTACCCGTGCACTGGGACAGCTTGTCACACACAGTGGTTGTTACACAGGTAGATATAGGACTTCTACCTGTGCACTGGGACAGCTTGTCACACACAGTGGTTGTTACACAGGTAGATATAGGACTTCTACCCGTGCACTGGGACAGCTTGTCACACACAGTGGTTGTTACACAGGTAGATATAGGACTTCTACCCGTGCACTGGGACAGCTTGTCACACACAGTGGTTGTTACACAGGTAGATATAGGACTTCTACCCGTGCACTGGGACAGCTTGTCACACACAGTGGTTGTTACACAGGTAGATATAGGACTTCTACCTGTGCACTGGGACAGCTTGTCACACACAGTGGTTGTTACACAGGTAGATATAGGACTTCTACCCGTGCACTGGGACAGCTTGTCACACACAGTGGTTGTTACACAGGTAGATATAGGACTCTACAACAGCTTCACACACTGTGTTACAAAATATAGGACTTCTACCCGTGCACTGGGACAGCTTGTCACACACAGTGGTTGTTACACAGGTAGATATAGGACTTCTACCTGTGCACTGGGACAGCTTGTCACACACAGTGGTTGTTACACAGGTAGATATAGGACTTCTACCCGTGCACTGGGACAGCTTGTCACACACAGTGGTTGTTACACAGGTAGATATAGGACTTCTACCCGTGCACTGGGACAGCTTGTCACACACAGTGGTTGTTACACAGGTAGATATAGGACTTCTACCCGTGCACTGGGACAGCTTGTCACACACAGTGGTTGTTACACAGGTAGATATAGGACTTCTACCCATGCACTGGGACAGCTTGTCACACACAGTGGTTGTTACACAGGTAGATATAGGACTTCTACCGGTGCACTGGTACAGCTTGTCACACACAGTGCTTGTTACACAGGTAGATATAGGACTTCTACCTGTACACTGGGACAGCTTGTCACACACAGTGGTTGTTACACAGGTAGATATAGGACTTCTACCCGTGTACTGGGACAGCTTGTCACACACAGTGGTTGTTACACAGGTAGATATATGACTTCTACCCGTGCACTGGGACAGCTTGTCACACACAGTGGTTGTTACACAGGTAGATATAGCACTTCTACCTGTGCACTGGGACAGCTTGTCACACACAGTGGTTGTTATACAGGTAGATATAGGACTTCTACCTGTACACTGGGACAGCTTGTCACACACAGTGGTTGTTACACAGGTAG
Source organism: Branchipolynoe longqiensis (assembly GCA_030323885.1). Taxonomy (NCBI): domain Eukaryota; kingdom Metazoa; phylum Annelida; class Polychaeta; order Phyllodocida; family Polynoidae; genus Branchipolynoe; species Branchipolynoe longqiensis. The sequence goes on from CM059201.1 coordinate 60,386,576, forward strand.
ATATATGACTTCTACCCGTGCACTGGGATAGCTTGTCACACACAGTGGTTGTTACACAGGTAGATATAGCACTTCTACCTGTGCACTGGGACAGCTTGTCACACACAGTGGTTGTTACACAGGTAGATATAGGACTTCTACCTGTACACTGGGACAGCTTGTTACACACAGTGGTTGTTACACAGGTAGATATAGGACTTCTACCGGTACACTGGGACAGCTTGTCACACACGGTGGTTGTTGCACAGGTAGATATAGGACTTCTACCTGTGCACTGGGACAGCTTGTCACACATAGTGGTTGTTACACAGGTAGATATAGGACTTCTACCCATGCACTGGGACAGCTTGTCACACACGTGGTTGTTACACAGGTAGATATAGGACTTCTACCCGTGCACTGGGACAGCTTGTCACACACAGTGGTTGTTACACAGGTAGATATAGGACTTCTACCCGTGCACTGGGACAGCTTGTCACACACAGTGGTTGTTACACAGGTAGATATAGGACTTCTACCCATGCACTGGGACAGCTTGTCACACACAGTGGTTGTTACACAGGTAGATATAGGACTTCTACCCGTGCACTGGGACAGCTTGTCACACACAGTGGTTGTTACACAGGTAGATATAGGACTTCTACCCGTGCACTGGGACAGCTTGTCACACACAGGTTGTTACACAGGTAGATATAGGACTTCTACCTGTGCACTGGGACAGCTTGTCACACACAGTGGTTGTTACACAGGTAGATATAGGACTTCTACCCATGCACTGGGACAGCTTGTCACACACAGTGGTTGTTACACAGGTAGATATAGGACTTCTACCTGTGCACTGGGACAGCTTGTCACACACAGTGGTTGTTACACAGGTAGATATAGGACTTCTACCTGTGCACTGGGACAGCTTGTCACACACAGTGGTTGTTACACAGGTAGATATAGGACTTCTACCTGTGCACTGGGACAGCTTGTCACACACAGTGGTTGTTACACAGGTAGATATAGGACTTCTACCTGTGCACTGGGACAGCTTGTCACACACAGTGGTTGTTACACAGGTAGATATAGGACTTCTACCTGTGTCAAACAGGTTTCAAACCTGTGATGACTGACCAAGCTGTCACGTGTACCGCCCGCCCTTTTCCCGGTATCGCCGTTGTCTGTGGGTTTTTTTTTTCTGCTCACAATGTCGGGATCCCAATGAAACAGAAATAACTAAAACAAAACCACAAAACACCCTGACAGGGTCCGATTGGTAATCAGACAAACCTGGAGCAAAATGGAGTTAAAAACATGGAGACAAATGTATGCGTGTGGAGAACTTCCACTTTAACGGACTACAGTAAAACCTCTGTAACCGACCACCTCCACAGATCGACCACCCCCCTATATCAATCGATTTATTTGGGTCCCAAACAATTGCCCATACAATACCATTGTGATGATATAAAAGCCTCCCTAAGCCGACCACCTCCCTAAACGGACCATTTAGAGAGGCTTTACTGTATTTAAAAAGGGCCAGCACACATCTTTATACAGAGCCTCGTGACGAGGTAGCATTTGTTGATAGAGATGCAAAAGGTTGCCCCACCCGAAACAGCAGGTCGACCAAGTATATAGAATTTCTGGTCCAATATTTCTAACGAATTCTTTGTGCTATGCTTTTAAAACTGAATATATTTCTGAATTTTATTAATAATTAAAACTGTTTGTTTGTTTACCTTTACGTCTTAGCAATATTTAAGGTAATATGAGGACAGGTGCTGACTTGTGACAGTGCGCACCTATACTGGATTTATAGTGCTGCCCCACTGAGAGACCATGTTGACAGTGTAGTAAGTTCAAAACACTACCCCACAAAAACACTACGGTATTGTTTTCAACCTAGGTTCAAACACCACAGTAGGTTCAAAACACTACTGTGGCCACGCTCAAAACACTGTCAGTAAGTTCAAAACACTACCTTTAAGTTCAAAACACTATTCTAAATGTTTTTGTATAATTGCTGCATATTCATTTTCATTTGTAGTAGGGTGAGGCAGTATGCAGTAGGGTGGGGCAGTATGCAGAAAGGTGGGGAAGTATGCAGTAGTGTGGGGCAGAATTCAGTAGGATGGGGCAGTGTCCACTAGGGTGAGGCAGTATGCAGTAGGGTGGGGCAGTATGCAGTAGGGTGGGGCAGTATGCAGTAGGGTGGGGCAGTATGTAGTAAGGTGGGGCAGTGTCCACTAGGGTGAGGCAGTATGCAGTAGGGTGGGGCAGTATGCAGTAAGGTGGGGCAGTAGGGCTTGTTGTTGTTGGTTGCTGTTTTATGTCCTAGTAACATGTAAGGTCATATCAGGATGGATACCGACTTGTGACTGCACAATCATCGTAACTTTATAGTGCTGCCCCACTGGGAAAACAGGCTGCCAGCACCATGACCCGGTATCCCCCTGTCACATTATCCTGGCACTGAGCAAACCAGTCCTTGCCCTATCCTATTAATACTGAGTGCCAGGCTTGGAAGTGATAAGTATCAATTTTAAAGTCATTGCATGGTTTGACTCGACCGGGAACTGAACTTCCAACCTTCTGCATGCGAGGCCCATGCTCTACCGATTAGGCCACTGCGCCTTGTAGGGCAGTAGGCAGTAAGGTGGGGAAGAATGCAGTAAAGTGTGGGGAAGTGTGCAGTCGAGTGGGGCAGTGTGCCTACTACTAATACATGCTTGAAAGCTGCAGCACCATCAGCGTATACTAATATGTTGTGCACACGCCACAGCGCTATCATGGTATATTACTAATACATGCTTCAAATGGCGCTGCAGGGTCAGCGTGTCATGATATTGTTTTGAACTTGGGTAGTGTTTTGAACGTACATAGGGGTAGTGTTTTGAACTTAACAGTAGTGTTTTGAAATTAGGTTCAAAACACTACTGTAGTGTTTTGAATGGGGTAGTGTTTTGAACATCCTACACCGGCACCGTGACCTGATAGCCCACTCAAGCTGGGCTCGATACCTACGTAAAATGATAGACTAGGTCATTTTTCTCAAAAGTGTTGAATTGAGCAATATAGGAGCATTTCTTAGTAGAAGTAGGTATCTAGACTTTTTGGAATTACTTTTTTGTGCTGATTATGAAAAAACTGAATACCAAGCTGAATTTTGAGTTTTTGATACCCAAATCGAACAAAAACAAAATGGTGTCAAAATCAACAGGAAAAAATCCTTATATCGACTCCCTACAACATACTTGTCATCCCAAACCACATTTATTAACTGTCAAAGTCTGCAAAAATACCACAAAAACGTTACACATACACATATTTGAAAAAAATCATCCCTCCACCATCATCATTGAAAGCGCTGGAATACGTTGAACAGTGCTTCCTCGTCTAAATTGTCTCGGCTCTTGATGGAGTTGCTTCGTTGTGGCTAATTATATCCTTTGGGCAGACACTAAACATGTCACGTGTATCTGCTGCAATGTGTGATCACAGATTGTATGACCCACCTGTTTAGTGCCGAGTTGGTGTTGGTAATGCCAACAATACCACTGCCTTGTTTGCCGGTTCCATTCAGCCATTCCTGAGCCTGATGTGGATCAACTTGGTCAAACTTACCAGTTGATCGCTTTACTACAAAGTTTCCTGCCATGAACTCTGTGAGAACAGTGTCCGGTAATGTGTTCATGTCAGCAACATACACTGGACCCCAACGTCCATAGTTGTAATGGTCATACCTCAGGAAGAATGGCTGCATGCACCTCAATGAATGGAGATGCAACTTCCAATTGCTGTCTCTTTGTGCTCTCGTAAACATGAGCAGTATTGAAACCATCTCCATATATCCCCACCAGAAAGTGAAGTTGACGTTTTCTTGTTTTTGTCTGTCCAGAAATTCTTCCATGATCGTGGTAAGCCTGGGACTAAGGAACAGTGTGACAAGTTCTTCTGTATCTGTCGCACTGGAAGAAGTACTGGAAATCTGGTCAAACAGTTCAGTGTCAACTTCTTGGATATATGTTAGCAGAGTAGGTCCCACCAAACGCCACAATGTCTGTATGGTTAGTTTATGTGCCCGCATAGCCTTGTACTTCTTCCCAGCCATCGCAGCTTGAATTCTATTCTGAGCCATAATACCAGCTTCGACCCAGGCTTCAACCCAGGCTTCGACCCAGGCTTCTGCCAAACCTGATCTGCGCATATGCTCCCCAATGACCTTAAGAAAATTCATTGAAATATGCAGCCCTCCTAGACATGGGATGAGCTTGTCACGGTATTGAGGGTTGCACCATTTCAACTCCATCAGCTTTCCATAGAGTGCCTGGTCAACTGATATAATCCTGTACTCTTGACCAAGATGGGATGACACTTCCATACACCTTTACACAACCGTTTTTAAGGTGTCGAATTTGTGGGCTGGTGCCTGCCTGGATTATAGTCATGTAACCAACTGTTGTTATTGGAGGGTCATTTGTGTCATTGAATCATTGAAGACAGTCCAAATGGTCTCAAGTGGACTCCTGATGCAGTATCTTGAATGCTAAATCCGTTGCTTCTGCTTGTCTTCCACATTCTACACTTTCGGGTGATTGGTCATACCATGTCTTGTCCACTGGTTTAGGGAAAATTGGGGTTGGTCTAACAGCAGGCATGTAGCTTTTCCATGGCTTCTGGTACATCCAAACATCATTCACCTGACATAACCATTGTACATAGGCTGCTGGTCCTCGCTGCCATGCTGCAACTTTGGTTGCATGAAAGGTATCGTTTACATCTAATGTCTCGTCTAGAATGTCAATGTTGTCTGCTGTGTAGAACACCAATTTACCAGGAAGGAGGTTGGGTGGGATCCCAGCACCAGTGTTGGGGTCCATTGACTGAAGTGTGCATTTAGCTAAAGTTGTGATAAGCTGCATTACTTGATGATAACTGATGGTGTGGCCTGTCTTGTGAAACATTTGTACAACCTCTTTTGATCTGGTTACTTGGTGCAGACCAATGTGTTTAGGTGTCAGTTTGGTACCACCACTCCAATATATCATATCTTGAGATGTACTAAGCACCCTTTGTGTCAGTTTACGATCCTCTTCTATTCCGTCACTTGGGTCATTTTCCACTTGACAGGGTCCACCATACAGCAGCTTAAGGAACATATAGAAACTGTCTGGTATACAATTAAGTGCAGGGTCTTCGCTCACTCCAAAACCAGCATCTCCTGGCTTGTCTATTAGATCACTACGAAGTTTCAAAGCAACATGCACCAATGACAGAAAAATTTCTTCTTCTGGCTCATACTTGGGCATTGTAATGTTATCTTCTGTGTTATCGGCCAGTTGAGATTGTAGCATTTGCAGTATATTTGGATGGTATAGGCAAAGTACCTCTTTCACACGGACCTCCTGTGGGCTGAACAAAAATAATATTATCAGAGACTCGGGACTGTAACTTTTTCTGAAAGTCGTCCGATGCTCATAAAGGAGTTTGGAATTACTGTGTTGGATTCTTCAGCAAGTTTAACATAATGATCCCAGACATCACTTAGCCTGAGTACATGACCTCTTTGAGCTGCATAGCATATCTCAGAAGATAACCATATCAAGGGTAGGTCTGAACGACATTCGTAATCCTCATGGACATTGGCAGTGGATCTTTTGAATGAGCTATAACACGTAAGATGATATTTGCCTTCTGCTGCAATGAGATCACTCACACCTGCCAGGCAAAAGCACATTTTGTGATCTAACGCCCGTCGACGTGTTGCCTTTTTGGTCGAAACGTCGGTACACGACCGGTACGTTACTGGCGCGTTACCAGCTCGTCGGTACACGTTGAGGGATAGCAACGTGTGAATGGACATGTCGGCGCATGTCGGGTCGTGCCGATCGTTTTGTGCTTGCACAAAACTTTCGACGGGCCGCAACATGCGTCAGCGTGTTGGCGGGCGCATTATGGGCGCGTTAGCAACATGTCAACATCCGTTGGCGGCGCGCCGGCGGAACGCTGGCAGGACATTGATCAACGTCGATTAACGTTGGCATTTTTTTCGCCAAACTGTGATCGTTCCGTCAGCGATCGGTGACCTCCCATCGACGTGTAGTGGGCGCGCTATTGGCGTTGCTCCAGCGTTTCTTGACGTGTTGGACATGTTGCTGGCGCATCTTGACGTGTTGCTGTCGCGTCTTCCGCACTCCTAACATTACCCGGCGTTCTGCGAACCTTTAATGACACGCTACCCCCACGCCGTCAGTGCGCCGGTGGCGCCGCGACAACGCGCCGATAACATGCTGGGAACTCGCTGGCGGGACGTTCACATGTTGTTCCGCCGCACGTCGAAACCCATTGGCCATGCGCCAAAAACACGCCACGAATACGCTGAAACCCGTCGAACTTTCTCCCACAACGCCGAAAAGTTGGACGTGTGTCAACGGGTTGCAAATATTTTGTGCATTGGCGGCACGCCGGAAGAAACGTTGTAATGTGACAGGGCCTAGCAGCTTTCAGAATATCATTGCTGGTGTTGACTGTCACAACTGAACACAAATTATGTTCTTTATGATTAACATGTTGACAAAACATACATATAGTCCAGTCTAATTGCATCCACAGAGCTGTGTCGTGTAGATATGGTTGCTGTGCTGCAAGTTGCAGTATGCTCCTTAGGTTGGTGAGGGGATATCTCCAGCCTTTGGATTTTGTTCTTGTCTGCAAATTGTGAATAACAGTTCTTGTGCCATAGGAGAGTTTCTGGAGATTCTGAACTCAACACCTCATCTAAAGGATCAATGGTACCATGGTTCTTAGAATCTCGTAGCTTTTTCCTGCGTTCTGCTGCTTTGGTAAGAGTGTCTATTCCTTGTGTGCTTCCATTCTGTAACACACCACCTTCACAACCAGTTATTCCATGAAATTTAAAAGGATGTACACGTAGCATATACATCATTTGCTTTGGTGTCACCAACAAAGACCTTCATTAGCATGCATGGATATGTAAATAACGTTGCATAATAACAATGTATGTATCATTATACTGTTTCAGCTCTAATTAAATGTATTATATCTTGAAATTTTATTGAAATATAGCTAAAATATAATTTATGCCATATGTTTTGCATTACTACTGTAGTAGTCTGCACTGACCTCTCAGGCAAGGAGCCACATAGACAGGTAGGCGTGGGGAGGGTGTTGATATCAGGGAGCCTAGGTGGTATAATGGTTAGCACACTGGCCCGGAATAGATAGAGATGTGGGTTCGAGTCCCGCTCTAGGCGCAATATTTCCTATTTTCATCACCCCCCCCCCCGACACTCTACATGCACTCTACACCGGAGCGGGTCGCCGAGCGTGGCGGGTCCTGGGTGTGTCTGCTTGACGTGTCCGCGGTGTAATACCATCTGTATCTAACCAGACGGGATGGCCGAATGAGTTAGAGCGTCCGTCTCCCGTGCTGGTAGATCGTGGGGTCCTGGGTTCGAACCCCGGTCGAGTCAAACCAATGACTTAAAAATTGATACTTGTTGCTTCCTAGCCAGGTGCTCGGCATTATTAGGACAGGGCAAGGACTGGTGTGCTCAGTGTCAGGATAATGTGACTGAGTGGGATACCAGGTTATGGTGCCGGCGGCCTGGTTTCCCAGTGGGACATCACTATAAAGTCGTCATGAGTGTGCACTGTCACAAGTCGGTACCCGTCCTGATATGACCTTAGATGTTGCTAGGACGTAAAACAACAACAAACAAACAAACAAACAAACAAACCATCTGTATCTACTGGCCAGGCGACGCAGGCACACGGGAGGATGGACTGAGGAAGCTCAAAGAGGAGCAGCTCCGCCCAGAAGGAGCGACCTACTACCAGTTCTCCTGAGACGGGGGGCTGGGGGGTGGACTGAGCAGCTCTTTGCTTCCTCTTGTCAAGGGAGTTCAACTTGTAGTGTATGAACAATTCTCTCCCAGCAAAAAAACATTCTAGTTACCAACTACATAGAGGCTGGGAGAGGTCGTTTGTGGCGACATATCATTTAAAGCTCCTTTCTTCACCTGTCTTGCAGCTAGCTAGCTAGACATTGCTATTGCTGCAGGCCGGTCTAGGCATTGCGCATATGGATACAAAGATTCTTTGTAAGGCTTCTCTCCCTTTCTAGTTAGTTCTCATGTTGACTTCTATTATTTTCTTGATTCTCATCAATTCGCAGTCTGCGACCGGTGAGACTCTAGGGGGGGCAGTGTAGTAGTCTATACATGAGTCCTACTACCACGCGGTAGCGCCGGAGACTATGCCGCACCTACCCAGTTACACTGAACTGCACTAGGTGGCGGCAGGCTAGCCACAGGGCAGACCCCGACTGGGCTGCCCTCTACTGCGTGTGGCTAGCTCACCCCCCCCCCCCCCCCCCCCCCCCCACCAACCTATAGAGTCGATGTGGGACCTAGCGAGCAAGGGGGCGGGTCAGATTACTGTGGACGCCGCGGAGAGCAGATTTGTTCAATAAACCAACTTGAAGCGTACTTATATTGGATCTTGGCGTTCTTCCGTGTGTGCATGGCAGGGTGAGAGTCGGAGGGACGTGGGCCATTACACTACTGTTTACCATGGAAACAGTTCAATTTCATGGTGTGTAGTCGAGATTTCGGGTACAGAAATGGTATCCATTTTTTTCATAACCAGCACAAAAAAGTAAGTCTAAAAAGTCTGGATACCAACTTCTACTCTGAAATGCTCCTTCCGTAAAATATTCAGGAATATGACCTATTAGGTCAAACTGCACCTGGTTCTCTATTTGCAATTCGGATCTTGTGATCCAAGGGTTAGAAAGGGTTACCAAGAGATACCAAGGGCTACCAAGGGTTACCAAGGGCTACCAAGGGTTACCAAGGGCCACCAAGGGTTACCAAAGGTTACCAAGGGTTACCAAGGGCTTCCAAGGGTTACAAAGGTTACCAAGGGTTACCAAGGGCTACCAAGGGTTACCAAGGGTTACCAAGGGTTACCAAGGGTTACCAAGGGTTACCAAGGGTTACCAAGGGTTACCAAGTGTTACCAAGGGTTACCAAGGGTTACCAAGGGTTACCAAGGGCCACCAAGGGCTACCAAAGGCTACCCATGGTTACAAAGGTTACCACGGGTTACCAAGGGCTACCAAGGGCTACCAAGGGCTACCAAGGGCCACCAAGGGTTACCAAAGGTTGCCAAGGATTACCAAGGATTACCAAGGGCTACCAAGGGCTAAGCAGGGTTACCAAGGGCTACCAAGGGCCACCGAGGGTTACCAAGGGTTACCAAGGGCTACCAAGGGCTACCAGGGGTTACCATGGGCTACCATGGGCTACCAAGGGCTAAGCAGGGTTACCAAGGGCTACAAGGGTTACCAAAGGCTACCAGCGGTTACCAAGGGCTACCAAAGACTACCTAACACTACCAATGGGTACCAAGGGCTAACAAGGGCTAACAAGGGCTAACAAGGGCTAACAAAGGTTACCAAGCCCCACCAAGGGGTACCAAGGGCTAACAAGGGCTAACAAAGGTTACCAAGGCCCACCAAGGTGTACCAAGGGCTAACAAAGGCTAACAAGGGCTAACAAGGAGAGCATTTTTGCTGCTGAGGTTGAACTAAATGCGCATTCAGCTGAATGTCCCCACCCAGCTGACTAACTCATTAATTAAGTGTCTTTTCTTGTTTGTGTCTTTCAGGTGAGTATTTCTTTGACCCATCTTCAATGCACCTGTGGAATGCAAGGTGCAGCATCTACACACGGTAGGGCAAGAAGATTTGATCACATTAAATTCTTAAATGTTTCAACAGACGGGAAGACCAAATGAGTTGTGTGCCTGCTTCCCGTGTGACATGTTGTTTTGATTTGTAAAATCAGCTGAGTCAAACTGAGGACTTACAATTTTATACTTGTCACTACCTAGCCTGACACTTGGCATCGCTCGGGTAGGACATGGAGCAGTAGAATGAGGAAGATCAATTGTCTGCCGCGATTGAATTCTCTCTCTAGTTAATCAGTGGGTTTATCAAATACAAACAAAGATCATGTGTTCCTTCTGTGAATATTTTATATATTTGACCAAAATGACTCTGCTACGAATAGCTGATATGACCATAAATGTTGCTAGGACGTAAAACAACAAACAACCAAAAAACATACCAACAAAACGTTCTTATTCTGCCCCGCATTAATATGTGACTCAGTAATAGCAGCATTCATGTTGCGACATGGTAATTGCATTAATTAATTTGATATTCATGTTGTGACATGGTGATTGTATTAATTAAAAGTGACATTCATGTTGTGACATTGTAATTGTATTATTAAATAGTGATATTCATGTTGCGATATGGGAATTGCATTAAATAATGGTGACATTCATGTTGCGACATGGTAATTGCATTAATTAATTTGACATTCATGTTGTGACATTGTAATTGTATTAATTAATTTGACATTCATGTTGCGACATGGTAATTGTGTTAATTAATAGTGACATTCATGTTGCGACATCGGAATTGCGATTCTTAATGGTGACTTTCATGTTGCGACATGGTAATTGCATTAATTAATAGCAGCATTCATGTTGCGACATGGTAATTGCATTCATTAATGGCACCATTCATGTTGCTACATGGTAATTGCATTAATTAATAGCAGCATTCATGTTGCGACATGGTAATTGCATTAATTAATAGCAGCATTCATGTTGCGACATGGTAATTGCATTAATTAATAGCAGCATTCATGTTGTGACATGGTAATTGCATTAATTAATAGCAGCATTCATGTTGCGACATGGTAATTGCATTAATTAATAGCAGCATTCATGTTGTGACATGGTAATTGCATTAATTAATAGCAGAATTCATGTTGCGACATGGTAATTGCATTAATTAATAGCATTCATGTTCCGACATGGTAATTGCATTAATTAATAGCAGCATTCATGTTGCGACATGGTAATTGCATTAATTAATGGCACCATTCATGTTGCTACATGGTAATTGGATTAATTAATAGCAGCATTCATGTTGTGACATGGTAATTGCATAAATTAATAGCAGCATTGATATTGCGACATGGTACTTGCATTAATTAATAGCATGATTCATGGTGTGACATGGTAATTGCATTAATTAATGGTGACATTCATGTTGCAACATGGTAATTGGATTAATTAATAGCAGCATTCATGTTGTGACATGGTAATTGCATTAATTAATGGTGACATTCATGTTGCAACATGGTAATTGGATTAATTAATAGCAGCATTCATGTTGTGACATGGTAATTGCATTAATTAATGGTGACATTCATGTTGCAACATGGTAATTGCATTAATTAATAGCAGCATTCATGTTGTGACATGGTAATTGCATTAATTAATGGTGACATTCATGTTGCAACATGGTAATTGGATTAATTAATAGCAGCATTCATGTTGTGACATGGTAATTGCATTAATTAATGGTGACATTCATGTTGCAACATGGTAATTGCATTAATTAATAGCGGCATTCATGTTGCAACATGGTAATTTCATTAAGCAGTTGGCCGGGTTGGGCGTGCAACACCTCGTGTAGCTGAGGGCAGTGTGGGCTTGTGGTGGTGTGGTGGTGGTGGTGGTATGGTGTGGTGGTGGTATGGTGTAGGGGTGTTGGGGTGTACACCCCTACACCACCACACCACCACCACAACCACCACACCACCACAACCACGTCATCACAATACCACCACCACCACCACACTACCACCACCACACCATACCACCACCAATACCCCGCTGAGGTGGTTGAGGTGGTTGAGGAGGGTGAGGTGGGTGAGGTGCGACCAGGTTGAGAGTTGTTGCGTGTGTCGGGGGAGGGATGGAGGGAGGGAGGCGGGTCGGTGGAACAGCCTCGTCAGAAGCTGGTGCCCGACAGGTGGTTCAGTAACGGCAAGCTATCAAGATGGCACACGGCCCAGGTGGCGCCCCTGGGGGAGCGAATAATGGCGGGCCCTCCCCCACCCCGCCCCCTACACACCCACGGGTTGGGCCAGCAGGCCAGGGTGCGGGGGCCCGCCCAACCACGCCCAACCACGCCCAACAACGCCCAACCACGTCCAACCACGCCCAACCACGCCCAACCACGCCCAACCACGCCCAACCACACCCAACCACACCCAACCACACCCTACCACACCCTACCGCGCCCTACCACGCCAGCCCACACCCGACCACGCCCAACCACGCCCAGCCACGCCCAACCACACCCAACCACGCCCAACCACACCCAACCACGCCCGACCACGTCCGACCACGCCCAACCACGTCCAACCACGCCCGACCAAGCCATCCTGCCTTAGTCTGGTCTGTTAGGGGGATTTTAAGGAGGGATTGTGCAAATTTGTCTACAAGCATGAAATTTGGCACACTTGTAGTTTGTGACGTACTGAATTCAAATCTGCCAGGAGCCAAAGCCAATTCTCAATGGGGTCGCCATATTGGACAATTCAAAATGGCCACCACAAACAGTCATACAGGTACAAATCAAAACACTTTGCTAGGGTTTTGGAACCTCAGGGATTCTAAATCTGATGTCTGTTTGACAGTAACCTTAACACTCACCAAAATAAATTGTAATATTATAATGAATTTTGCATAACTTTGACACTTTGACACTTCAGTATCAGCATAATGTGACTGAGTGGTATATTGGGTCATGGTGCTGGTGGCTTGAAGTTGCCATGAGTGTGCCTTGTCACAATATAGAAACATGGATGCTCTGCCGCTGTGAGCACCCGATGCAACTACAAAACTCTTCCCCTTCATTTCACCTGTGATGTAATCAGCCTAAATCAATTTAACCAAGTCTGGAACTAGGAAGGAAAACCAGTCACACAGATGAACAGTGAATAAGTTGTGCTTTATTGGCAGCAACTCCTGTCCATCCCCCTTACATGTGACCTAGCACCTTCCTCCTCATATGCTGCCGACACTATGTCTCATTATCACTTTAGCCTGTATACTGAAAGCAGTGCCTACAGCCCATGGGACAGGAGTCCTATGGCTGTGTAAACACTCAATTTGAATAGGTGAATTTAGATAGCATCAGACAGAGTGTCTGGGGATCCTGCTCAAAAGTAGGTGTGTCTCACTCAAGAGCTAGGAGTAGAGTCAGTTCTCTCCAGCTTAACTGGAACAGATTTTTGAATAATTACTTATCTGAGACTAGTGTGTGGTCAGGATAGGCCAAGGGAGTCAGGTGACCGGACATTCCCCAACCAGCCAATCAGACACTCCCCACAGACTGGGTGGGTGGCCACCCCCAGTAAGGGCTGTCACTCAAACCAGCTGCAGGTGGTGCACTCTATACATATGCAGATTAGGCAGGTGGGTCGGTCCAGTGGCCATGGGTGGACAGGATGTTGTATACAGTTACAGATATGTATATAGATATATATATTAAAATTGTTCTTTTCCTCCAATTGTATTCTTTATGAACACATAGAGAAACATTTCAATAATCATGTACTGTCTCTTTTATAGGAAATCTCTTCATTAACTCCAAGCATCATATATAACATATAATTCACATCACTCCGTATCATGTACAATGGGAGTGGGATTCTATTACTTTTAGTTTACATAACCTGGTTCCCACTCCGTCGTCCAAGAATAATAATGCTCTCTCCCAATATATAATTCTTAATCGAAAATCTGTATATTTTCTAACATCATCATAATGTAACCCAATGTTGTTGAAGATTTATACTGCATATCATGGATAAGCCTGAATAGGCTTGTTTTCACCATTAGACAGTTTGTCGATAGAAAGCCCGAGCCTACACTTTTACCGACCCAAGGGATTTTTAACCTCCCACACCACATAGACATGGTATGAGAGCAACTGGCCTTTGATGACGCTGTAAGTTATACACAGCGGTGGAAATCCAAATTGGCAGAGGTGGGGGCACAGGGAATCGAACCACTGACCTTCAGATTAGGAGTCCGACCTAGAAAAAAGTCAGACACTCTAACCACTACGCCACAGAGAACGCCACACGAAAAGTGACCTAGTGGCTTACGTTGGCTGTTACGTCGTAGTGTGACAGCCCTATAAGATGTTACCAGGATGCAAACCTCGAACATCCAACCAACCACGCCTCTGTGCGCATGACCGTGAGGTCAGCGTTCTACACATACCTGATATCTACAAGACGATTAAAGCCTTGTCTCATCTTCCTTCAGAAATAACTGAAGTTAAATTTCGCAACAAATTTGGTTAATTTCTCGGAGGTACATGCTCGGTGAATTGTTGGCAGCGCGTTCCCCTTTGGCCCCCGACTCAAAACGACCGGCGTAATGACGTCACGGCTCAATTTACGAAAACGAGATTGGAATTAAGCGCAACAAAAATGAGCGCAATTATGGCGGGAAACATGTTTCCGCGCTCGGCACTGACTTGATTTCAATGCCGCCGCTCGCCGTCGCTTTTTGCAGTGTCGCTTCTTATGTGGTTTGCTAATAATGTTGGGCTTCGACTAGCCCGACTGCGCGCGGTGGTCTAATCGGCAGAGCGTGGGCCTCGCGTGCGGAAGGTCGGGAGTTCGGTTCCTGGTCGAGTCAAACCAATGACTTATATTATACAATTTATGCTTGTCGCTTCCTAGCCAGGCACTCTGCATTAATATGATAGGGCAAGGACTGGTTTGTTCAGTGTCAGGATAATGTGACTGAGTGGGATATCAGGTCAAGGTGCTGGCGGCCTGACTTCCCAGTGGGGCAGCACTATAAAGTTGTCATGAGTGTGCACTGTCACAAGTTGGTACCCGTCCTGATATGACCTTTTAGATGTTGGCAGGACAGTAAATCTCCAACAACCAACAAATCGACCAGCCACGGCCGAGCAGACTTGAATGATAGGCGTGATAGGCTCCATAGCCGACTGAGTTAGAACCTAGGCCAAGTGAGACCAATGCCATACAAATGCTGTCCTTGTCACAACCGAGTTGGTGTTTAGCATTGCGGGGATAGGGCAAGGAGCGGTGGAATGAGGAAGACCAATTGTCGGTGATTGAAATTCACCCCACTTAATCAATGACCTAATAAAGATATTTAAAAGAGTAATGGTAGTTAGACTAACTTAGAGCCATCTCTCCATTGAAGCAACAGTCCTGATATGACCTGATATGACCTTAGATGTTGCTAGGACGTAAAACTACAACAAACAAACAAACAAACAAAGCAACAGGCAGTTCTCAGCTTTATCATAGGTGGCGCCACCAGTTGCTACCTGGGAAAGGATGGTCAAATGGTTAAAGCACCCGCCTCTCTTGGAATGGGATCCATCCCCGGCTAAGTCAAACCAGGTACTTACATAACTGACACGTGATCTGATACTCAACATTACTAGGATAGGTCAAGGACTGGCTGGTTCAGTGTCAGGATCACATAACTGAGTGGGCTATCGGGTCATGGTGCGACATGGTGGTATCCAGTGATGTACTATAAAACCACCATGAGTGAACACTGTTGCAATGCTGGAGCCTGTCCTGGGGTGACCTTAGGTATTACTAGGACAATAAACCCCAGGAAACACATAAAGACAAAGCCTCCAGCTTCTGCTCCCCTAGGCCACTGCTCTGGGCCCGTATGCACCAATCGGTGATAGGCTTAGCCGGAGCTAAGGCGCTAGCCGCGGATAGCTACCTCGGGGTAGTGGTGGGTTGGAGAGATGTGTGAATCGGTATGCACCAATGTTTTAGCCGCTGCGGATAGCTAACCATGAGTTTATTTATAGATTTGGGAATTCCCTCCAGTCGACGATATGAATAAGGCCGCCAAATCGGCGGCAGCGTTAATATCGGTTCGCATTTAGGGTTAATTTGACCAAATTTCACTTATTCCACATGTAAATCTGTCAAATATGACTGCTTTTAATAGATTTGGGCGTAAGAAATTCCCGCCGATTCGGCGGCGATGGCGGCAGCCATTTTTACTTGATGTCGACAGTATGGATATCGATGTCGCTGCAGTGGTGGTGATTTGTTTACTTTACACTCGTCGATTCGAAAATATTAATATCGCCGCCATTACGGCATCAGGGTTAATCTCGCTTCGATTTTAGGTTTAATTTAATGAAATTTCACGATTTGCCTATGTAATTCTGTTAAATATGATCGCATTCACGTGAAATTAGTCTATATGGTCCAGGCACACTCACACTAACCGCACCGGATAGGCCCTAAACCCAACTCAGAAGGTGGTTTAGCTTAGCCTAGGCTAAAGTCGGCGGTTAGCACTGGCACTGATTGGTGCATACCAATTTCTCACATTTAGCCGTGTGGAGCTAGCCTAGCCGCGGTTACGGCCCTAACCACGATTCGTGCATACGGCCCCTGGGGCATACTCAATGAAATAATGTTCTTTCGATTAAATTCCTTGATTAAGCCGATGAACTTTCAATTGCACATAATTGGTCTTCCTCATTTCACTGCTCCTTTCCCCACCACCCTAGTGGACTAGATTGGGACAAGTATAACTGTTTTAGTCTTTGGTTTGAATTGACGGGGTACAAACGTGGGATTAAAATCTCAGAACCTTCCATATGGGAAGCGGGCGCTCAACACATCCGGTCATCCATTCTGGTCATTGCAGCTAAGCAGTCTCTAGTAACGCTAACTCGACACGACCTTAGAATTAGGAGAAGTGTGTCTAGCGAAGCTTCCAACTTCTAACATTCTAAACCAATCTGAGGCTACCGCTAACATACAACTTCTACTTGGTTGTGTACAACTGATATGTATGCTTGTGTAACGGGCTGCACTCCTCTCCCCGGGTAAGTGCCACGTGACGGTGTAACTGCGGACAGGCGGTGTGCATTATCGAGCTCTGCTGGTTCACTGGGTAGGACGGGCAGGCACTACCGTCTGAGCAGAATGAGAACGTCAGGAACAGAAAGCATGTCAACAGTGGATGATTTTCACGAGAAACGCTCCGTCCGGGCGGAATGTCGGCTCCTGTTCGCCTGTCTGCCACACTGCCCGCCCACCTGTCGGCCCACCTGTCCGCCCAACTGTCTTCCCAGCTGTCCACCCACCTCTCCGCCCACCTGTCGGACTCAAACCGAGTCACACCGACTCACACCGACGCACACCCACTCACACCCACTCACAACGACTCATAATAGCTCACAACGACTCACAGCGACTCGCACCCACTCACACCCACTCACACCCACTCACAACGACTCACACCGACACACAGTCTCTCACACGCTCACTCAAAATCAAACTCACGCACCCACTCACCCACTCAGACAGTCTCACACACACTCACACACTCTGACAGACACTCGCACACACACTCACACACAGTTAAACCCTTCCACATTCAGTCTTTAACTCTCACACCAACCCGCCCTGACTTGGAATCAATGACTGGAGTGCTTGCTGATTCAATAGGAATTAGGTCAAGTATATTAACCCCTTGTCGCCTGAGTGAGCCGAGATACTGAGAGATTGCTTGTGCACTGACTCATTGCTAACTGGCCGTGTTTAGGGGTGGAATGCAGTGGTCAGTGTTAGGGGCAGCAGTAGGCTGTTTGTTGGGGTCTTATATCCTAGAAACATCGATGGCCATGGTAGAACGAGTACTGATTTGTGACAGTGTGCACTCATGGCGACTGTATAGTGAGTGCTGCCTCACTGGGAGACCAGGCCCAGGGCACCACGACCCAATATTCCACTCACTCACATTATCCTGACACTGAGTCAACAAGTCCTTGTCCTATCCTATTAATACTGAACACCAGGCTAGGTAGCGACAAGTATCAATTTTGTAAGTCATTGCTTTGACTCGGCCAGAATTCAAACTCCCAGGGTTCCCCCGTGCGGAAGGGTCAAGAGTGAGGACAAGGAATCTCTCAACTCGGGACAATAAAAAGGAAAGTTTGTTTTATTTAATGACGCCGCTAGAGCGCATTGATTTGTTATCATCAGCTATTGGACATCAAACATATGGTCATGCTGATATATTTCTTTGGAGGAAACCCGCTGCCTCCACATAGGCTACTCTTTCCGTTAATCAGCAAGGGGTCTTTTATATGCACTTTCCCACAGACAGGACAGCACATAACACAGCCTTTGATGAACCAGTTGTGGACCACTGGTTGGAACAGAAAATAGCCCAAACTTCAAATGTGTTCACGGAGCAAGATCGATAGGATGACCAACACCTTCACAGGTGGACACGCTACTGCCTGAGCCTAGTCCCGCTTCCTTTGGGACAGTAAATGTATTCAGTAGGATTGAATCACAACAGGGATTCATTGACTGATGTAAATAAATGAAGGCACAGGGGGCTGCACTCGTCTCAGCCTACACGGAGCCAAATGCACATGTAGCCTCACAGATTGATCGCATCACGAGGCCTAGCTAGGTGGCTTCATGGTTAAGGTGCTCATCCCGCAAGTGTGGGTGTGAATCCCATTCCAGGTAGTAGTGTCGCAGTTCAACCTGTGTGTAACACTCCGACAATAAAGCTGTATAGTCTGATGAAAAAATAATGTATATGTTCAAAGGTCAAACACTGACCTAGATTTGAACCTACATGTTACATTTGGACAGCGGTGTACTTACTGAGTACCCATTGCTGCTTAGAATGGCAAGCCTCCAAGTAGACAAAAGATATCCCACGATAGAACTAAACAAAAAATGCAAAACAACACTATTAACAAGCAGAAGAGAAACGCACCTGAAAATACTAGCACACCACTACACCACGAAACCGGATTACACAGTAGCCCCCCGCAGGGACGCTAGACACATGGCGGCCCCAATAGTCCTAACGGAAAGAAGCAACATGAAAATACATGAGAGAAGTGTACTAACCATGGCAGCACATGCCTGGAATAAACAAAATGTAAAATTGCGGGCGATCCGTAACCCTGACGACTACAAAAAATTCCTAAAGAAAACAATTACTTACTAACACAACAAAACCGCACCTGCCCCTGAGCGCCGTGAATGCTTGCTGTGTATTGGCACAGAAAGCAAAAGACAGGCCAGGAAAAGTGGTAGGCACTAAACAGAAAAAATAGGGAAATTAGCTCTCCTAAGTATTAAGGAAATCAGGAAAACTATCACCACATGGCGCAGTCCACCTGGGTATGTGTAATGGCACAAACCAACACAGAAGTGGACAGGCCACGGTCATGCAACTGATCCACCCTGAAATACAAAATGGCTAGGGAAGCAACACAGCCATCCCGCCTGGCCGCAGTCCTAAAGGGTCCGAGTGTGTTCTAGCACACGAGTGCACTATCTAAGGACAGGGTTTAGGTGAAAGGATGCTGTAACAAATAACAAAAATCTGAATGGAACGGGATCCTCTCCCACAAGCCTGCATGTCACCCAAGTAGATGTACATAGTAGGCTAAGGTATCATTACTCAGACTAGACAAAAAAACTGGAAAATTACAAAAAAACTAACATAGGCTATTACTAACAACCAAAATTGCAGAAGGCTGACCCGAGCAGACACAGGTAAACACTCCTGGGCAAAGGAACAGATCAAGACAGCACCACAGCTGTCCAGCATTGAAAACAAGCACCCTGACAGGAGCTTATACGTTATGGGCAGAGTAAATACCTCGTCAATAAAAAAAAAAAAAAAAAAAAAAAAAAACTGCGTCAAGTTAATAGAACCCTACATGTCCAACTTAGACACCGGTGTACTAACTGAGTACCCATTGCTGCTTAGAACGGCATGCTGTGTCAAGTTAATATAACCCTACATGTCCAACTTAGACTGCAGTGTACTTACTGACTACCTATTGCTGCTTAGAACGGCATGCTGCGTCAAGTTAATATAACCCTACATGTCCAACTTAGACAGCTGTGTACTTACTGAGTACCCATTGCTGCTTAGAACGGCATGCTGCGTCAAGTTAATATAACCCTACATGTCCAACTTAGACAGCGGTGTACTTACTGAGTACCCATTGCTGCTTAGAACGGCATGCTGCGTCAAGTTAATAGAACCCTACATGTCCAACTTAGACAGCGGTGTACTTACTGAGTACCCATTGCTGCTTAGAACATGGCATGCTGCATCAAGTTAATAAAACCCTACATGTCCAACTTAGACAGCGGTGTACTTACTGAGTACCCATTGCTGCTTAGAACGGCATGCTGCATCAAGTTAATAGAACCCTACATGTCCAACTTAGACAGCGGTGTACTTACTGAGTACCCATTGCTGCTTAGAACGGCATGCTGCATCAAGTTAATAGAACCCTACATGTCCAACTTAGACAGCGGTGTACTTACTGAGTACCCATTGCTGCTTAGAACGGCATGCTGCATCAAGTTAATAGAACCCTACATGTCCAACTTAGACAGCGGTGTACTTACTGAGTACCCATTGCTGCTTAGAACGGCATGCTGCATCAAGTTAATAGAACCCTACATGTCCAACTTAGACAGCGGTGTACTTACTGAGTACCCATTGCTGCTTAGAACGTCATGCTGCATCAAGTTAATAGAACCCTACATGTCCAACTTAGACAGCGGTGTACTTACTGAGTACCTATTGCTGCTTAGAATGGCATGCTGCATCAACTTAATAAAACCCTACACGTCCAACTTGGACAGTGGTGTACTTACTGAGTACCCATTGCTGCTTAGAACGGCATGCTGCATCAAGTTAATAGAACCCTACATGTCCAACTTAGACAGCGGTGTACTTACTGAGTACCCATTGCTGCTTAGAACGGCATGCTGCGTCAAGTTAATAGAACCCTACATGTCCAACTTAGACAGCGGTGTACTTACTGAGTACCCATTGCTGCTTAGAACGGCATGCTGCATCAAGTTAATAAAACCCTACATGTCCAACTTAGACAGCGGTGTACTTACTGAGTACCCATTGCTGCTTAGAACGGCATGCTGCGTCAAGTTAATAGAACCCTACATGTCCAACTTAGACAGCGGTGTACTTACTGAGTACCCATTGCTGCTTAGAATGTCATGCTGCATCACGTTAATAGAACCCTACATGTCCAACTTAGACAGCGGTGTACTAACTGAGTACCCATTGCTGCTTAGAACGTCATGCTGTGTCAAGTTAATAAAACTCTACATGTCCAACTTAGACACCGGTGTACTTACTGAGTACCCATTGCTGCTTAGAACGGCATGCTGCGTTAAGTTAATAGAACCCTACATGTCCAACTTAGACAGCGGTGTACTTACTGAGTACCCATTGCTGCTTAGAACGGCATGCTGCATCAAGTTAATACCCTACATGTCCAACTTAGACAGCGGTGTACTTACTGAGTACCCATTGCTGCTTAGAACGGCATGCTGCGTCAAGTTAATAGAACCCTACATGTCCAACTTAGACAGCGGTGTACTTACTGAGTACCCATTTCTGCTTAGAACGGCATGCTGCGTCAAGTTACTAGAACCTATTATTACTGAAGCCTATTCCAAGTTGTCGTCTCCAACATTTCGATTTGCATACAAAAAGCAATTTTGCATGCGTTCACTTCAAATATTTCCAAAGTTAACTTTTAAAAATAAAAGTTACTTCAAAAGTAAAATAGAATACTATTGACTGACAATATATTGAACAACAATATAGGTACTTTCAAAGTGTTTGGATAACTCAAACTCATCGAACTATGCAACTGTAATCATCGAATATTTTGATATTTTGGGGTGTTTAAATTAACACAATTCTTTCTATCGTTAAATAAATAGACAATTTCAATGGCGGATGATAGATCTTCCCCACATTACTACGTCCTGTCCTATCCTAGCAATGCCAGGCCCCAGGCTAAGTAGAATAACATAAATTGTGTATGTTGCTGATTTGGCTCTACCATCCAGGAATCGAACCCACCACCTCACTCACTCATGGAAAGTATACACCCTACACCACTCAGACAGTTAAAGATGCATAATCTGATAAAACCGTCAAATTGTCAAAACCAAATGAGTTGCTTACATTTAACCCTTCAGATCCAACTCAGACACTGATGCATGTTTGAACTAATTACTGCTGCACAGGAGGAAGGCGAACTGAAATGAATAGAAGCTGGCACTGACACCTCTGAGATGGGATGGCTGAATGAGTTGAGCATCCATCTCCTGTTTGGGTAGGACTCAAACCCTAGCCTTGTGACTTTTAAATGTATGGTTGTCGCCAGATAAAAGATTCACCGTGTACTTGTGGTACACGGGTGAACGACAACATAGTCTAAATATGGCGAAAATAGTTTTAGTATGAAACAGGAAGTAGAATGCCTGCCTCCAGTATCAAATGGGTACTTAAATCGGCACAGAGTTGGTGAAATGGGAGAGAATGCAAAAAGACAAGATGGCGGCCATAGAACGCCATCGATGTCACCTTTAAATTCTATTAAACTATATGTTTTATTATATTTTTCAACTCAAACGTAGCAGGGAAATATTAAGACATAAAAAGAATAATTGTTGCTTCTTAGATTGTGAAATTAGGCTCTCATTTCATGTCCACGCTTTTTCGACAGCTTTTATATAGGGCTTGTATTCACCTGTGTACTGCGAGTACAGGGTGAATCCTTTATCTAGGTTGTCACCAGCTAGACTGGCACGCGGCATTACTAGGATAGGGCAAGGAGCAGTGGAATGTGGCAAACCAATTCCTCGCAATTCACATTTCCTCTTCTTAATCAACTGATGTACCGAACGAAAAGATGTGCAGGTTTTTGTAGTTTAAAACTCGGAGATCACGTGATACTGACGCGCTCCGGCTGGTCTAGACGGTGGTGGCGCCAGCCTCGCGCAACGGGTTCCGGCCCGCAGCAAATAACACAATAAATAATAAGTAAATGATAATAGCAAGCAATTAAATACAAACATCCATAAAAGCATATACAATACTTGCTTCACCCATTTATAAATAGGATAATTTATTATCAATATATAAAATGGCGGAATGTCTCTACCTTTGCTGTCCTGATTATAACTGCGCTCTAAACATCTAAAGTCATATCTGGGCCGACTTATGATAGTGTGAACTCGTGTTGACTTTATAGTGCTTCCCCCCCTGGGAGACCAGGCTGCCAGCACCATGACCTGATATCTCACTCAGTCACATTATCCTGCCACTATCCTTGCCCTATCCTAATAATGCCGAGCGCCAGGTTAGGAAGCGACAAGTATAAATTGTTAAGTCATTGCTTTGACTCGGCCAGGGTTCGAACCAGTGGACCGTCAACTCATCCGGCCATCGCGTCTGGTCTGGGTTTAGAGATGGAGTGGGTGTGGTGTGAGGTGCGCCCCCTGGTGGGTGCCGAGCGCCGGACATTAAGCGCGTAAATGACATAGCGCTGCGCCAAAGCGAGGCTCGGCGCAGAAACAAGGTGGTTAATTTGTCGGGTAGGACGCTCTAAGTGCCCGCCAGGCGCGGGGGGGGGGGGGGCTTTTAGTGTGGCTCCCTCCCCTGGTGGCCGGCGGGAAACAACGCCCCACGGCACTGTGTACGGGCGTGGCGGGGGGGGTGGGGGGGGGGGTAGAGGTCAGGGGAGGGAGGGCGGGATGGGGAGGGAGGGTAGGGCGGGTGAGGGGGGTGAGGGGGGGGAGGTGGCTGAGGGTGGATGGGGGGGATGGTGGAGAGGCGGGGAGGAGGGTGAAGGTAAAGGAGGGTCGGGTGGTGAGGGTGGCTGTGTTGGGTGAGGGAGGGGAGCGTTGAGCTGTCGGTGGGTGAGGGTGGCAGTGGGTGGGTGAGGGTGGTTGTGGGTGAGATGAGGGGTGGGTGGTGGTTTGGGGTGGGTTAAGTTGCTGTAGGGTGGTGAGGGTGGTTTGTGAGTGAGTGAGGGTGGGTGTGGGTGGCAGTGGTGGTGTGGGTGGCTGTGGGTGGGGAGGGTGGCCTGTGAGTGAATGAGGGTGCTGGGGTGAGGAGGGTGGCTGTGTGGGTGAGTGGGCTGTGGGTGGTGATGGTGATAGTTGTGGTTGAGTGTCGGTGGCTGTGGGTGGGTGAGGGTGGCTGTGGTGTAGGGTGGTTGGGTGGCTATGGGTGGGTGTGGGTGGGGGAGGGTGGCTGTGGGTGAGTGAGGGTGGATATGGGTGGGTGAGGGTGCTGTGGGTGGCTGTGGGTGGGTGATGTTGGCTGTGGGTGAGTGAAGGTGGCTGTGGGTGAGTGAGGGTGGGTGAGGCTGGCTGTGGGTGGGTGAGGGTGGCTGTGGGTGGGTGAGGGTGGGTGAGGGTGGTTATGGGTGGCTGTGTGTGGGTGAGGGTGGCTGTCGGTGGGGGAGGGTGGCTGTGGGTGAGTGAGGGTCGCTGTGGGTTAGTAAGGGTGGGTGAGGGTTGCGGTGGGTGAGTGAGGGTGGGTGAGGGTTTTGATTGATTGATTGGTGGTTGCTTTACGCCGTGTCGGCAGCATAGGCCCTATTCACGGCGAGAAATGTTTGTTTTTTGTTCAAACCATCACTTTTACATGTAAAAGCAGACAATCAATTATGTGCCAATAGACACTCATTAAATTAGAAAGTTCACAATCATATATTTGTGGTCAAGGGAAACAAATTCCCATAGAAAAAGAAAAGTTTTATTAACAATTGATAGAATCTATTTAGTAAACTATATGAGGTGGTACGGTCCAGCTGCCCTCAAAAAGGCTAAAATGTTTTCCTGTTTTACCTTAGTAAAAAGGTCATGCATACTGTCTGCAGTGTAGAACTGTTGGCGCAGGGCCAAAAAATCAACACAACTTAGTAAAATGTGTTTGAGGGTCAGCGGGGACTGGCACCCAATACATTCAGGGGGAGGTTCCCCCTTGAGCAGAAAAGCATGTCTAAGCCACGAGTGGCCAATACGGCAGCGGCTAAGGACCACTTGGTCCCGCCGACCTCCCGCATGAGTCTGTGGTGGCTTTCCCACAGATGGTTCAATTTCTTTAAGTTTATTAATGTTTTCATCCCACTCATGTTGCCATTTGGATTTTATGTGGGTGGCTATTAGTGGTTTCAGATCAGAGTGAGGGATCAGACACGGTTCAAGATCACAGTTCAGGGCCTTCTTCGCAGCCCGATCAGCTCGTTCGTTTCCTTGTATGCCGGCATGGCCAGGCACCCAGCACAGGTGGATGTCATACCCATCCGTTGTCAGTTGGTTCATTTTATAAATGACCGTTGCTAGAATAGGGTGATTCATTTTCAGTCCAGCAACAGCCAGGAGGCAAGAGAACGAATCACTGTATATAACATAGTTAGTGTGGTTGGATACCTCGATACACTCCAACGCAAGAAGGAGTGCTCGGGCTTCTGCAGTGAAAATCGAGCTCTGATCGGGCAAACGTATGCCAAATTTTTCCCGTCGGCAGACTGCCGCAGCAGCTACCCGGCTTTGGTCTTTCGAACCATCAGTGTATATGGAGAGGTGGTCTGCAAACTGGCCTTGAATCTCTGCATGCAGTCCTTGGTACTCGAGTGGATGTGTCCCAGACTTTCTCAGTTCCGTGAGTCGGAGGATAACCGATGGCTTTCTCAACGACCACAGAGGATAAGGTGGGTGAGGGTGGGTGAGGGTACTGTGGGTGGCTGTCGGTGGGAGGGTGGCTGTCGGTGGGGGAGGGTGGCTGTGGTGAATGAGGGTGGCTGTGGGTGAGTGAGGGTGGCTGTGAGTGAGTGAGGATGGGTGAGTGTGGCTGTTGGTGGGTGAGGGTGCTGTGGTTGGGGGAGGGTGGCTGTCGGTGAGTGAGGGTGCTGTGGGTGGGTG
>CM059201.1:60412808-60450470 GCA_030323885.1 Branchipolynoe longqiensis
CTGTCCCAGTGCACTGGTAGAAGTCGCAAGCTGTCCCAGTGCAGGGGTGCTGCTGTCCCCGGCTGTGCCCGGCTGTGCCCGGCTTTGCCTGGCTTTGCCTGGCTTTGCCTGGCTTTGCCTGGCTTTGCCTGGCTGTGCCTGGCTGTGCCTGGCTGTGCCTGGCTGTGCCTGGCTGTGCCTGGCTGTGCCTGGCTGCTGGCTGTGCCCGGCTGTGCCCGGCTTTGCCTGGCTTTGCCTGGCTTTGCCTGGCTTTGCCTGGCTTTGCCTGGCTTTGCCTGGCTTTGCCTGGCTGTGCCTGGCTGTGCCTGGCTGTGCCTGGCTGCTCTGTACGCAGATCTTGGTGGAAATGTTGCCGGACGTTGCTGACAGCCTCATTATCCCTGACCCCCCACCTCCCCCCCGTACCCCCCCCCCCGCCCCCCGCCGCCCCACGCCCCACGCCCCCCTCACCACCTACCCACCTACCCGCCTCCTCGCCTACCCACCTCCCCGCCTCCCCGCCTACCCTCCCCGCAGGTCGGGTAAGACCAGGGCCGCGTTCAGAGTCCGTCTCGGCGACGTCGCAGCGATGCCTTTTGGCCTATTTGCGTTCAGGGTGCGTCGCGGCGACGTCTCGGCGACACCTCCGTTTTCAGATAGGAGACAAAAAGCGCCTCGAAAATGGCTGCCGTCTCCAGTAGTTTCAGCCTATCACAGCGCAGCATTTCCATTGCAAATGGCCGCCGCCTAAGGGGGCGGCCATTTTCGAGGCGACAAACTGCTTGTGCAGTTCAGACTAGCGTGACGTCAGTACCATCTCTGAGGCGCCTCCGAGACGGACCCTGAACGTGGCCCAGGCACTGCAGATTGGCCGTTTCTAAATCTGTTGGCGAAACACGGAACCAGCTGACTGCTCGCGTGATAACGGGTTGAGGGAGCGAGACGCCACCTGGTGCCAGTCCACTTCAACAATACCTCAGTTGTATCAAGTCCCTCCCCCCCCCCCCCCACCCACACTCACTGTTCCAACACGCTCCTCATGGTGCGCATGTACAAACCGACAAGTCTCACCCCATTGGTTGATGCTCACATCCGCCTCACCGTCACCTTAGCAACCAGAAGGTGTCGTCTGCTTTCATCGAGTTGATTAAAGTTGCATAGTCTGATGGCGTTTGAATATTAATCTTATTTTTTTAGATAAAATACATCAAATTGATCATTATAACCTACTAATCATTAGTCCGGAGTAATTTTGATGGAAATTTGCTAATTTGGGAGCAATTTTAGCCACCCTTTTTAATTTCGCCAAATACTGCGACTGAGTGCTGACTACGGTCTGGTCAACTCCAGTGACAACCAAATAAGCGTCCACGCAAAACCGGAAGTGGCCCTCACAGTCACGTGTCCACCGCCGACCTGCCGGGATCACGTGACATCGAGGACGTCTTCACTATGTCGACGGCCGGCGAGACTCACACACGGACCACCTCACCTAGTAGTCAGGTGAGGAAGTGGCGCAGTCTGGCGCAGACACGGAGTATACCCTGCGGCGGTGGCGCCACTGGCGCCGGTAGGCAGCAAAGGCGCATAGCTATTGTCCAAACCCATACACATTTGAAACGACTTCTTCTCCGATACTTATATATATATAATACATTATATAATTTATAATCAGAATATGGGAATATAACTATAAGAATGACATATTCTCTCAGTTATATGGCATCATCGCTTCCTCTCTCTGTATATAGAGAAGGGGAGTATCTATCTATATATATATATA
This sequence comes from Branchipolynoe longqiensis, assembly GCA_030323885.1. NCBI lineage: Eukaryota > Metazoa > Annelida > Polychaeta > Phyllodocida > Polynoidae > Branchipolynoe > Branchipolynoe longqiensis. The sequence continues at coordinate 60,414,571 of CM059201.1, forward strand.
TATATATATATATATGTGTATATGTAAATGTGTGTATATATATACGTAATTGCCATCTGTACAAAGACATGTACATTAATTATGTGTATATAGTTGCCATGTATGATATATAATATTGATAATGTATATGGCTATTAATATTATATACACATACAAATAATATGCATAAATATATGGCACTGATTTATAGAGAAAGTTAGCATCACGGATGCAAATTCAGCCTCTAACGTACCGCTCTTTTGAACATGTCCAAAAATTAAATCGGAGATCACGGCTCACCCACGTTATTACCAAGTTAACATCACAGACGAGTATGGATGCCGGTACGTTCAACTACGTTCAACTACGTTCAACTACGTTCAACTACTTTCAACTACATTAGCCTCCACTAAGTTCAACTACTTTCAACTACGTTAGCCTCCACTACGTTCAACTACTTTCAACTACGTTAGCCTCCACTACGTTCAACTAAGTTCAACTACGTCCACTAACGTGTATTTGACCGGTGCTTCAGTAAAGCCCCACTTGCTGTACGCTACGTAACAGTGCACGGTACTGATCCACTGCAGCCCTAACACGGCCGGGACCTCACTCGTGGCTGGGTGCACACCAACTTGTGTATCTCAAAAGGTCTGCATTACATAAGCATCATATGTCATATCATAAGTAAAACTCAGCGCCACAATGGCGATTGTGGTGGGGAATGATCACGTGATTTGAGGGGCGGGAGCAGCGTCGTGACGTAGCAGAGGGCTGACCCGAAGCAAATAATCCATTTGACAATAAAAACGTAATAATAAATAATATAAAAAGGGAATAATTTACTCCGCTAATTTATACACATATAATTTAAATTATATTACACGTATATATATCCACTACTCCAGCCTCCAATTACCCGGACAGCTGGGAGGGGGGGGGGGCACTCCCCCAATGCGCCAAGGGTGGAAAACATATTGAGTACATGCTTCCCTTGCATTTATACTCGCATAATGCGCTATATATCACATATATTATGCAGAATGTTCCAGCATGGAGTGTCAGAAATAAAGACCTATCCTGGCGCTCGGCAATTATTAGGATAAGACAAGGAGCAGTGGAATGAGGAAGACCACTTTTCTGCAATTGAAAATCCACTCGGTTCGTCAACACTCGAACAAAAGCAACGTACACATCACCACAATGGCTGACTACACGATTCCCCGGAAACGACGACAAGACAATCAGTCGCACTAGTTTTGCAAATGGGAACGACTAGAACGTTCGTTTTTTAACACTCACTTAATTAATTACAAATCACATACGGGCAGAGATAACAATTAAGCGGCTTTTAAACCGAGAGACACCTGTATGGCTCACACGCTACCTTCATGAGGCTCACACACTACCCTCATGAGGGCTACATTAAGGTAGTCATTGTACTCATTGAGGTCATTTGTCACACCTGTCACACACCACTCGGACCTGTCAGACACACCCCATACCTGTCACACACAACCCACACCTGTCACACACAACACACACCTGTCACCCCCACACCTATCACACACCGCTCACACCTGCACCCCCCTCAAACCTGTCACACACAACCCACACCTGTCACACACAACCCACACATGTTACACACCACTCACACCTTTCACACACCCCTCACACCTGTCAACCCCCATGAAACCTACCACACAGAACACACACCTGTCACACAACCCACACCTGTCTCACACCCATCACACCTGTCACACATCACGCACACATGTCACATTCACCCCACACATGTCACACATCCCTCACACCTGTCACACACACCTCACACCCGTTCACACACCGCACACCTGTCACCCACCTGTCAGACATCCCTCACACCTGTCACACACAGTACACACCTGTCACACACATCGCATACCTGTCACACAACCCACACCTGCCACACACAACCCACAGCTGTTACACACCCTCACACCTGTCACACATACCACACACCTGTCACACACCCCTCACACCTGCCACACACCACACACACCTGTCATACACGCCTCACACCTGTCACACACCCCTCACACCTGTCACACATCCCTCACACCTGTCACACATACCCCATACCTGTCAACCCCACACCTGTCAACCCCCACACCTGCCACAGACCCCTCACATCTGTCATACACACCGCACACCTCCCACATACCACTCACACCTGTCACACACCCCACACCTGTCACACATCCCACACCTGTCACACATCCCACACCTTTCACACACATCCCACACCTGTCACACACAATCCAAACCTGTCACACACCCCGCACACCTATCCCACACCCCTCACACCTGTCACACACACCGCACACCTGCCGCACACCCACACCTGTCACCCCCCACACCTGTCACACACACCACACACCATTCACACACACCCACACCTGTCACACACCCCTCACCCCTCATACACACCGCACACCTGTCACACAACCCACACCTGTCACACACCCCACACCTGTCACACCCACCCCACACCTGTCACACACAACCCACACCTGTAACACACACCGTACATCAGTCACACACACCGCACACCTGCCACACACACCGCACACTAGTCACACACCCCTCACACCTGTCACACACCTCACACATGCCACACACCCCTCGCACCAGTCACACACCCCGCACACCTGTCACACACCCCGCACACATGTCACACACCCCTCACACACCGGTCACACACCTGTCACACACCCGTCACACCTGTCACACACAACTCACACCTGTCACACACCCCGCACACCTGTCACACACCCCGCACACCTGTCACACACCCCTCACACCTGTCACACACACACTGCACACTTGTCACCCCCACACCTGTCACACACAACTCACACCTGTTACACACACCTCACATATGTCACCCCCACACCTGCCACACACACCTCACACGTGTCACACACATCTCACACATGTCAAGCACACCCCCACACCTGTCACACACCCATCACACCTGTCTACACCCGCACACCTGTTTGTGACAATGCCCTCTGCACAATAGCAGAAGTAGTGGTGCCATTCAGTAGGTGAAAACAATACAAAAGGTAAGTCTTCTCCCTTGACAACAGGACGTGGTGGCCTAATCGGTACAGCGCAGGCCTCGCGTGCGGAAGGTCGGGAGTTCGGTTCTCGGTCGAGTCAAACGAAGGACTTAAAATATTGATGATTGTCACTTCCTAGCCTGGCGCTCAGGATTAATAGAATAGGGCAAGGACTGGTTAGCTCAGTGTCAGGATAATGCGTGATATTAGGTCATGGTGCCAGTGTCCTGATTTCCCAGTGGGGCAGCACTATAAGGTTGACATGAGTGTGGACTGTCACAAGTTGGTATCCGTCCTGATATGACCTTACATGTTGCTGGGACGTAACGGCCCAACAAACTGTCAATGGTTGTTAATTGGAGTTTTGCATCCAAGCAACATCTAAGGTCATAGCAGGGCGGATACCCACTTGTGACAGTGCGCACTGGTGACGTATTTATAGTGCTGCCCCACTGGGGATACCATGGGGACAATTCGATATCCTACTCAGTCAGATATATTATCTTGATACTGCACAAACCAGTACTTGACCTATGCTAGCAATGCAGAGCACCAGAGACAGGTTGCGATAAGCATCAACATGTACGTCTTTAGTTTGACCCAGCACAGGAGTGAACCCGCGACCTGCTGCGTGGGATGCGAGTGCTGTACGATGTCAGCCATCCCGTCCAGTGTTGTGTTAGGGTTAATGGAATCTATCATAAATGTGTAGCGCTGCTTATTTTGTGGCATGGTCACGTGGGCTGGTGGCAAGACGGAATGGCCGAATGAGTTGAGCGTCCGTCCCCCGTTTAGTTTTAGTAGATTGTGGGTTTGAACGCTGGTCGAGTCAAACCAATGACTTAAAAATGTATACTTGTCGCTACATAGCCTGGGGCTTGGCATGACGCATATAGGGCAAGGAGCAGTGGAATGAGGAAGACCAGTCGTCTGTGATGACGTGATTAAAATGTCCGCTGCTTAATCAATGAATGTAGAAACAAAAAGCAAAGAAAGCTGCCAGCTTCTACCACAATAAAGACACTCGGTCCATGCACATCTGGCGCGCATTGCGCATGCGTTGTCTTAAACAACTTCCGGTGTGAGGCTAGCGAGACGAAGCGGCCGGAAGACGCCGGATATGACGTCACGTGCCGACAATGCTTCAGAGTGGAGATGGGCGGGAAATTGATGAAGCGCTTCACTGCAAATGTGAGCGCATTTACTGTGGCCGACTTGTCCACTGAGGACACCAGTTGGGGCACCACCAACCGGCGTGGTGTGTGTGTGATGTGTGTGTGTGGTGGGTGGTGTGATGTGAGGTGTGGTGTGTGTGGTGGGTGGTGTGATGTGAGGTGTGGTGTGTGGTGTGTGGTGTGTGGTGTGTGTGGTGTGTAGTGTATGTGGTGTGTGGTGTATGTGGTGTGTGTGGTGTATGTAGTGTGTGTGGTGTGTGTGGTGTGTGTGGTGGGTGTGGTGTGTGTGTGGTGTGGTGTGTATGGTGTGTGTGGTGTGTAGTGTATGTGGTGGGTGATGTGTGTGGTGTGTGTAGTGTATGTGGTGTGTGTGGTGGGTGGTGTGGTGTATGGTGTGGTGTGTGTGGTGTGTGTAGTGTGTGTGGTGTGTGTGGTGTCTATGGTGTGTGTGGTGTGTGGGGTGTGTGGGCTGTGTGTGGTGTGTGTGGTCTGTGTAGTGTGTGTGGTGGGTGTCGTGTGTCGTGTGTGTGGTGGGTGTCGTGTGTGGTGTGTGTCGTGTGTGTGGCTATGGATGTGGTGTATGGACGCTGTGTGGTGTTGGCAGTGTGTGTGGCTATGGATGTGGTTGGTGGATGGTGTGTGGAGTGTGTGGTGTGTGTGGCTCCACAAATAGCGACACACCATAGTCACACCCACCATACACACACCACACCATAGTCACACATACCACACCATAGCCAAACACACCACACCACGCACTCCACACATAGCCACATACTCCACACACCAATAGCCATACACTCCACACATAGCCACACACCACACCATAGCCACACACACCAAACACACCAAACACACCACACTCATGGCCACACATAGCCACACACCACAGCATAGCCACATACACCACTCTACACACCACACACTCCAAACATAGCCACACACCACATATACCACACCATAGTCACACACCACACACCACACACCACAATAGCCACACACACCACATCATAGCCCCACACACCACACACACCACATCTGCACACACCTGTCTGGGTGTAGACCCCTTACAACCGGAAGTCGAGCTAAACGTCGGCTCCCTGAGAACGCGGTCGGCAGCAAGGTAACGCCCCGCACCACCGCGTTTCGGTTGTCACGCTTCACGGTCAGGGAAGGGAAGACGGAATTGGTACCATTCCAGACTTGCTGGCCGAATGGCGAAGAGCTTAGGCTGGCTGCCTGTGTGGGAGGTTGTGGGTTTCAATCGCGACCGACTCAACCCAAAGATTCACAATATTGATGTGTTTGCTACCGACCAACAATAGGATAGGGCATGCATTGGTTGGTTGGTTCAGTATGAGGATAATATGACTGAGTGGGATATCGGGTCATGTTGTCTCCCAGTGGGGCAGCAGTATACTGTCACCATGACAAAGCTAACATATCTACTAACAGCTAAAGGCCCTGTCATGCTATGACGTAACGATGTCAGCGTAGGGAGAATGTGAAGAACGTTGAACTTCTCGGCATAGTATGCAAATTTGGGCACAAGTTGAACGTGGATGGAGTGTAGTTGACGAGAGTGTAACGTCGGTAAAGCGTAGTGACACCGTCATTCAACGAGAGAGGACAATGTCATTATGCTCACGGAACGTTATGAACGTTATTCCATCACCAGAACTACATTATGTGATGTTATATACGTCATGACATGGTGGCGAAACGTTGAACGTATGTTGAACGTACGTTCTCCTGACGTTCTCCTGACGTTTCCCATTACGCCGCGTGGACATTTCCACCGGGTATAATGTGGGTCAATGTAGTGGAACGTAGTGGAACGTAGTGGAACGTAGTGGAACATAGTTGAACATAGTGAGCAGCGTTTGACTAACGTCTGTTTAACGTCATTGACGTTCACCGAACATGTACAGAACGTACGGCGAACATAAACCCTTATGTTCAAGTTACGTCGAAAGTTTTGAACGGGTTCAAAACTTTGACGCGCCCCAACGTAACACAACGTAACGTGACGTAGCTCGACGTCAGTCTAACGTCATTCTGATGTCATCATAACGTAACCCAACGTACGTCAACATAATGACGAAACGTGATCACGTCAGGCTTACGTTTGCTCGTTACGTCGTAGTGTGACAGGGGTATAAGATGAGACTATTGCTGTTCAGCGATGAAAACAAGCCGCGATGTGGCTTACTCGTTATAGACAGGGTAAATAAACCACCACCAGCATTGTTTTATAAATGACTGTGCACTGTCACAAGTCGGTACAATCAACAAACAAAACAGGCACATTCACCTCTTTGTAAGGTGAGACTTCGTCTCAGCCGATTCCGACCACATTTAGGCACGCGTCCATAACATTAACAGGGCTGGCTCTGGCCAGCGCCTTGCCGTTACCTACAGGTAGTGCTGGGTTGTAAAAGCAACACACCGGAAACCCCTTATCAAGCGTCCCACCTGGACGCCTCGCCTATAAGGAGCTCGTCTCTGGCGCCACCTGGCGGGGACGGCCTGAGACTGGCCTAGATCTAGGTCAGGTGCTACTGACTGCCGCCTTGCATGCACAGGAAGCTGGAGCCAGCATGGAATTAAACTGCGGGACTCAGGTCTCCTTCTCACGCATGCGTCAAAAGGTGGCGCCACCGGCATTGTACTCACTGTGCGACCAGACGGGATGGCCGAATGAGTTGAGCGTCTGTCTCCCGAGTCAAATCGATGACTTAAAGATTTATACTTGTCGCTTCTTAGCCAGGTGATCAGCATTATTAAGATAGGGCAAGGACTGGTTGGTTCGGTGTCAGGATAATGTGACTGAGTGAGATATTAGGTCATGGTCCTGGCAGCCAAGTCTCCCAGTGGGGCAGCATTATAAAGTCACTATGAGTGCACATTATCACAAGTCGGTATCCATCCTGGTATGACCTTAGATGTTGCTAGGATGTAAAACTCCATCCAACAACAACGACTCACCCTGCTTCCACGGGTCACACTCAGCGGCTCGCTAGCTCTGCACCGGTCCAAGAACCCACCCCTCACCCACTAGCTCCACCCCCACCCCCACCCACCGCCACCCCCACCCCCACCATGGACTGGCAGCCTCCTTCTGGCAGATTTCTAAAATGAATTAGAATTCATCGAAATTGAAATATAGAAGTGTCGGGGGGATGAAAATGAAATATGCCCTAGACGGCAACCCACATCTCTTGCATTCCGGGCCAGTGTGCTAACATTACACCCCACCCCAACAAACACCCCACCCACCCAACCCAACACAGACCACTACACTCGTCCCCCGAATTGTAAGTCTTGTAATGCTTACAATTACAACATACAGGCAATGCACTACACATACATACACAGGTAGTTCAACAACCATACAGCGCAACTTGTACAGGATCCTGTCAGGCACCAGTCGTGGGGTGAGAAATGGGAATATGCCTAGGCGGGACTCGAACCCACACCTTTCATTCCGGGCCAGTGTGCTAACCATTACACCACCTAGGCTCCCTGATATCAACACACTCCCCACGCCTACCTGTCTATGTGGTTACTTGCCTGAGAGGTCAGTGCAGACCACTACAGAAGTGTAAATCTGGTAAGAAGCGGGACGCCCAATGGAAGGTAACCATGCCAGAAGTAGCCAGATAGCACACCACACAGCTACGTACAAGCCTATGATATGTAAATAGGAGTAGGCTAGTCTAGTAGTAAGAGTAGAAAAAATAAAACACATATATGCCAAGAAAATCCAAAACAAATTAACATAGACTACTAACCAAACCAACCAACTATCTATCTGCTGCTGAAATGCAGGCAATCAAATACCTTATCAGCAGCTACTGTGTGATAAAATAACACCAACACTACAGCTGGCCAGCATTGAAAACAAGCCTGAATACCCAGGCTTATATGCTATGGACAGTATAAATACAGCCTCAATAAAATTGATAAAAAATTTAAAAAAAGTCTAAATCTAAGATTTTAATTTGGGATTACAGGACATTTCGCAGCACCCCCCACCCCCTCCCGCTAAGGGTCTACTCATCATAACTCCAGAACTAGAATGATCGTCTGGCAACTTGTGGTTTAAATTTTTGTTGGGGGGTACATTAGTTGTTTAAGCAGGGGAAATTTCAGTCACAAACGACTGGTCTTCCTCATTCCACTGCTCCTTGCCCTATCCTAGTAATGCCGAGCGTCTGGCTAGGAAGCGACAAGTATCAATTTTTCAGTCATTGGTTTGACTCGACCAGGATTCGAACCAACGATCCCATGATCTACCAACACGGGAGACAGACGCTCTAACTCATTTGGCCATCCCGTCAGAAGTAGAAATCAAAAGGCATAAAGCTGGCATGTTAAATCTAGACATAAAACTGTAGGAATGTAAATCGTAAATTAATTATAATAATTCCTAGAATTCTAAGCCTAATTCTAGAAGCAAAAGTCTAGAATGCAAAGTTTAGAAGCCTACACACACTACACAAATCTCAGAATAGAAAACGTGGGGATTTAAGTCTAAAATTCTAAGCATAGAATTCTAAGCATAGAATTCTAAGCTACAATTCTATGTCAATTGTTCTAAATGTAAATCTTGGCGTCCCCACAAGTGGTGTCTGTAAATAGTTTCCTTAACCCTCTGTATCTAATTAGATTAGTCGCTAAGGACACTACCTCGACACCACTCAAACCCCACCGTACAATCTAGTAGAGAGTGAAGGACACCTTGTCATCTTGACCCTCTGTGTTCTCTGTGGTGGTGTGGTTAGAGTGTCTGACTTTTTTCTAGGTCGGACTCCTAATCTGAAGGTCGGTGGTTCGATTCCTCATGCTCCCAACTCTACCAATTTGGATTTCCACCGCTGTGTATAACTTACAGCGACATTAAAGGCCAGTTGCTCTCATACCATGTCTATGTGGTGTGGGAGGTTAAAAATCCCTTGGGTCGGCAAAAGTGTAGACTCAGGCTTTCTATCGACAAACTGTCTAATGGTGAAAACAAGTATATTCAGACTTATCCATGATAGGCAGTATAAATCTTCAAGAAGAAAAAAAAATCCTATATCTAGGTTTCTCTCATTGATCATGTCTAATTCTAAAGGTCTAAGTTATCGAATGTTCAATTTAAAAGTCTACCTCATAAAGTTTAAAGCTATAAGTCTAAAACTGAAAGTGAAAATCTAGATGTAGAATCTAATGCTCGGATCTGTGGCTGTGTATGTAGGCTATGAGGAAAACAATACAGATAAAGAGAAAGGAATTGAGTAAAGTATATAGAAGAAGAGAGAGTCCAGCCCTACTGGAAAACCTCTGAACTGTCACAGTAATGACGGAAATGCTCTGGGTTCATTAGAACTGTGCACCATGTAGCTCTGTTAAAACTTAAATGCTCTGGATTCGTTTTTGGAGTAGACTAAGCAGGTGGAGAAGTGAAACTCTGGATGCGGAGACGAATGCAAGAAATCAAAGATGTTGCATGCTGGTGCTTGAGAGACAGCTTTGAGTATTTATTAACTTTTCTAGTTCCAAAAATCTGACTCGCCAGGTGCGTGGAGGACCACAACTGCATGACACAGCACCTTGATTTCTTGCATTAGCGTAATAATCATTGTACCCCTTATGCTGCGGTAGGGGTCACCACACCAGGTCTTACATCTATACCTATGAGCATATCAAAGCTCAGTGAATCTACTACAAAGAAAGGACATAACGCATCGTAGAGAGAAATATACACTATACCTACAATAGGAATTAGATGTCCTGACAGAGATCTCAATCTACTACCCGGATACAATTACCCATCGGATACACCGATGTCAATCAAAGACTGGAAAACAGACAAATGTATTAAACTCTTAGCCACACCTGAGTTTACAAGACCCGATAAATTAATCCCATCAAATTCAATTTTAATTGAAGGACTTGCATCAAATGCGCTTTCTATTTTCCCGATGGTGTAGTACCACTCATGTTAACATTACCCGAAAGTTATTTCATTTTATATGGACAATCGCGCATCATGTGTGGTTCATTACACAAGTAACAAGATATTGTACCCTTTGGCACTGAACTATGCTTTCTTTGCCTAAAAGCATTGCTTTCCCGTGACTGCGGATACGCGTGAGACATACCAACAGGTAATGTCTGTGTCTGCGCAACTGGTGGAAAATTTCGATTGCTCCCCTGCTGTTGCATTGACAGTGCATGCCCCGCCTTGTGCTGTGCTACTGGAGTGTGCCTAATTACACCGGCATTTTCCATCCCGACCGACTGCCATAGGTTTACGTGCGGCAATCCACCACGTACGCCTTGGTTGGAAGAACTGACAGCGTCACACACTGAATGGTCAGAAACTCCACTGCCTAACGACAAGTTACTTATGCACTTCCTAAGAGACTTTATTTTCCTGTTGTTTGTTTGTTGTTGTTTTACATCCTAGCAACATTTAAGGTCATATCAGGACGGGACTTTATTTCACCTTGAAGTGACTTCATGACCTGATCATCTGAACCAGAGGATTTAGAACCTCTGGAAGATGAGAAAGACTTGGACAAATCTAAAGAAGTATGATTTAGACTATCTATTTGCTCACAAATAGAAAAATTCCCAAGATGTGATTTTGCACGTCTCTGCTGCCTGATAACAGACATATCACTGAGAATAGACATTTCGAAAGCTTCTTCAAGAGTTTTTGGTCGGTTTGTTTCAACATACCACATGGTATTATCATCAAGTAAGGAGTCGAGAAATCCCGAAAGGAGAACACCGAAGGTGTCAGTACAGCAAAGCGAATAATGTCCAGGTCTGAACGTTGGCAAGAGTACCTATACGTTCGATCAATTCAATCCAATTAGGTAATGCTCCAGTGTCTGGCCCATTTTATGGGAGAAGAGACTTGCCATACACCTTTAATGATCTACATCGTACCTCTCTCTGCCTGTACTCAACCTGTAAAAGTTCACGTGCCTCCCTGCATTTTTCTGTATCCTCCCTTAATTCTGTCCTATCCCATATTTCTGACAAACACCCTTCCTGCTCTTCTTTAAGAATATCTAACTTAAGTGCCATAAACTTAGACCATGCTTCAATCGCTCCCGTTTCAGCAGAATAGTTGCCCAGTGTACACTGATCTTGGAACCATTGTTGAAACTTGTCACGCAACAATTCCGTGTGTGAGCGGCATCTTCAAGCTGCTGTTGTATGCGGCGGTAGAAAAGATTTAGCAGAATTGAATCCAAGTATAGAAATGTCTGTAGAGAAGAAGAAATAGTTTTAAAAAAAGACTAATTACTATGCTCCCCCTCTGTGTTAAGGTTAAAGTTTTGTTTGTTTGTTTGTTGTTGTTTTACATCCTAGCAACACGTTACAAACATACCATCAATAAAGTCTAGCACACCTTCCAAAATAGAGGTATTGTCGGAATAATCGTTGACAACCCGAATTCCAAAGAAATTCAAACCCCCACAGAGTAAAACAATAGAAGAAAAAACACTACCTACATCATCATCATTATGCTGTCGGTTGTGATGCGACAAAGACTGCTTTCATTACTTGACTGCCGCTCTCCATTTAGCTCTCTGCTGTGAGAGTGATGTCCATGAGTCAGTCTTAATGTCTCTCAGCTTCAGGTTTCTCTTGATGGTATCCTTGAACTGGAGATGAGGGCGCCCTCTCTTTCTGTGCATTTCATGAAAGCTGCCTGCAAAAGTGTTGAAGTGCTGCTGGCTTTTGCAAGTTACCAGCGGCACTCTCTCGGGGAGCAAATAGAGGTTTCATACCGGCAAGAACATGTCAAGACAGGCGCAAAACTATTTGTCCCTGCAGTGGCTGGTCGGGAGATGTTGGGAGTTCCATACATCAACCGCCCTTAATGCTGCCACAGTGACATGGTTTTCTGTTTAGGGTTTGCTCCCTTAGCCTTCGGTTCTGTCAAGAACCTGTACCACAAGGCAGTGGTTTATAACTCTGCAGGGCAGGGGCGTCAAACTCCCTGAGGTATTGCAATACCTGCAATACCTACCTACACAGGGTACCAAACAAGCATCAGGCCAGCAAGTTTCTACTCATCAATTTAACACTGTGTGTTAGCAACCATCGTGGTCACCAGTTTGTAGAATCTAATGCTCGGATATGTGGCTGTGTATGTAGGCTATCAGGAAAACAATACAGACAAAGAGAAAGTATATAGAAGGAGAGAGAGTCTAGCCCTCTGGTTTATTGATTATATAGTTACATGGGTTCATTGTAGGATATCATACCACCTCCTTCCACCAATGGGAATCGAGCATTCCTGGTCTCACCAATAGGAATCCAGCATTCCTGGTCTCTATGGATACTAGTTGTCTGCCCACCACCAGTAGCTGTATGGCCCCATGACCACCAGCAGAAGGCTAGGCCCTGAGTGCAATCACACCGGGACCTGCCAGCACCACTGTGTCTATTTACATCCCACTCAGGCACCACCAACCCATATATATATATATATCTATACATGCGCCTGGTTATGTACACCGATCAGTAATAGAACATTTGCATTCCCCCTTGCCGAATATCGGAATATTTTACATTGAGTTCTAAATCTAGATCTAGACGTCTAAATCTAAACATCTTAGCCAAATGAGATGGTCGAAGGAGTTGAGCATTCGTCTCCCGTTTTGGTAGGTCGTGGGATTCGAACTCACAGGTTTGAACCCTGTTCGAGTTAAACCAATGACTTAAAAATTAGTACTTGTTGCTTCCTAGCCAGGCGTTCGGCATTATTGGGATAGGGCAAGGACTGGTTGAATCAGTGTCATGATAATGTGATTGAGTAGGATATCAGGTCATGGTGCTTGTGGCCTGGTCTCCCAGTGGGCCAGCACTATAAAGTTGTCATGAGTGTGCACTGTCACAAGTCAGTTCCCAGGACGTAAAACTCCAACAACCAACTAACCAACCACGTTCTCTCACAGATATCTAATTCTAAAACTAAAAGTCTAAGTTATAGGATGTTCAAATCAAAGCTCTAGATCTAGAAGCCTAAAGCTATAAATTGAAAACTAAAGATGGAAGTACAGTTCTAAATCTAGAAGTAAAATCTAGACGCTTAAATCTAAATGTTTAAATGCAGTAATTTAAATCTAGGAATTTAAATCTCTAATATTGCATACATAAATTGCTGGTAAATGTTTCCTTAGTCCACCGTTAACTGTGTGGGTGCAGAATTGTGACCTAATTAATGCAGACAACGTTAACTTTCTTGACGTATACTTGTGATATAATTAGAGCAGACACTGTTAACTGTAATGGTGCATACTCATGACATAATTAGACTCTCTCCAATACCGGCCAACACGACACCGCAATACAATCTGTCAGTGTATAAAAAGGAAGTGGCCCAGAATTCCACAGTCCTGGAAGCCGTTTATGGACCACTTATAGACGAGATCACTGTGCATGCACTGAAAACGGCATTGGGAGCAAAGCAAAGGCATGCGGCCATTGAGTTTGCCGATACACGTAGGGAAAAACTACCATTTTTATTCATAATTAATAGAAATACATAACAATTTGGCACAAACATGGATGGATAGATGCAATATAATAATAAATGAATATGATTAAGACACAACTCTCCATAATTAAGCATTTTGAGCTAAGAAACCTACAATTTCAGTCACTTTACAGGCTGATCTTTACATCACCATTGATTAGCCAGAAGTAATTCTTGTTCTAAATATTAAAATGTCAAATGTGTCAACAAAAACTTGTTTCAAAGAAATATATAACCAATATCTGATTAACCCTACTCATTTTCTATATCTACATATATCATTTACCATAGGAGATAAACATGAATAAAATAAGGAAAACTGACTCTGGCTATGGCTCTAACACTAGTCTGAGTACCCAGATTTGTGTAATTCTAAATGCACATGGCATAAGATGTGCTGATTATATTGATGTAAATGCAATGCTGAATAAAAGATTAATATCTTAATTTATTATATATTTTGTTAGTTAGTGTTCTATGTTTCAAACAAGAGCTGAGATGAGCTGAAACTAGCACATTTCATAGCTGCACCCAGTGTATTAAGCATGTGCCATGTGCTTCTCACAGATTTGTTTTGCTCTGACACCTCCCACAATGCACGGCTTGGCTGGAACGGTGATGTAGTCCATAGAAACCCAGTTGGAACGGTCGAGAAATTGAGCCCTGAACGAAACGAAATGTGAATCGAAAAAAGAGAGTTTGGTCACGAAGCCCAGTCGAGGGCCCAATTGGTCCACGCCTGGAGACAAATCAGTCATTGTCATCTCAAGGAGACTTGGCGGACTCGCACTCTCCACACACATCCTTGGTTCAAACCCAATCGGAACGAATAGGAAGATCTGCTGGAGAGTGCCTGTCACCGTCCACACAGAGCGGGGTGTGTGGGTCAGCATGCCGCTCCTGTATGACGTCATGATGGTCACAGTCCATACACAGCAGGGTGTGTGGGTCAGCATGCCACTCCTGTATGACGTCATCAAGGTCACAGTCCACACAGAGCTGGGTGTGGGTCAGCATGCCACTCCTGTAGTGACGTCATCAAGGTCACAGTCCACACAGAGTGGGGCGTGGGTCAGCATGCCACTCCTGTATGACCTCATCAAGGTCACAGTCCCCACAGAGCAGGGCGCATGGGTCAACATGCCGCTCCTGTATAACGTCATGATGGTCAGTCCACACAGAGCAGAGCGCATGCATCAACATGCCGCTTCTGTATGACGTCATGATGGTCACAGTCCCCACACAGCGGCGTTAGCTTTCCAACACTTATTGCGCTAGACTTATTGAACATACTACTTGAAATCCCTTCCCCATGTATCTGTTTAGCAGGTATAAGCATTATACAAGTATAATTAATCGGAAGCTTTCACACCTTATTATGTATACATTATTACATATATCATTCACATTACATTATATATCATGTACATTACATTATATATCATGTACATTACATTATATACCATGTACATTACATGATAGATCATGTACATTACATTATTTATCATGTACATTACATTATATATCATGTATATTACACAGCTCAATGCCTCGAATGTCTAAATTTGGTGAAAGCATTATCAATATGTAAAAGAATGCGGGTTCCTATGCACATCTCTATACACATGCTTATGCTGATGCATATGCTTTTGAATTTGCATATGCCTATGCCCACGGTTGTGCATAGGTCTATGCCGATGCTCATTCCTATGTCCATGCGCATGCTCACGTCATGCCTATGGCCATGCCCATTCCTATGCCTGTGCCCACGCCTACGTCCACGAATATGCCTAGTTTTTATATGGCTATGCCTATTCCTATGTATATGTTCATTCCCATGCCCATGCCCATGCCCATGTCTATGTCGACATACCAAAGATTTGCACTAGGGTGTAACAACCACCACCCACCCCTCAACAAAATATATATACATAAAAAAAAGTAATTAAAACAAATAAAAAAGCACAAGTAACCTAACAATGTCTACAAAACACACACACACACAAACACACACACACAACCACAAGCAGCACGCTAAAGGATGTTCCCGACATGACTGCTGGTTTGTTGTCGGTGAAGATGCTGGTTGTGCAGAATTAAAGATGGCCGCCAGGGGGTGATGAGCGGGCTGTCACTCAGCTCAATACGTGATGAGGAGGATGTGGGAGGACAATGCGCCTCGCCTGCTGCACTCACCTGATCATGATCACAACAGCTGCGACACACGCCGCCTCTCACCTGTCTCACTTACCTCATCATTATCACAACAAGAGCTCCAGTGGCCTAGGCCAACACAAACAGGCTCCGACGTTTGTTTCCTGGTACCCGACCGGTTCGATTCACTTTTCAAGTATGTGTTATATAACATTATATTATATCAATATTATTTAGCAGAGGGGAGGGCATGTAGCATTCAACCCCGGAAATTCTACCTATTGCCCTGCCCGCTGGAAAATTCAGCGGCACTCAGGTAGGCAAACCCACAAGGAGTCGCTCCTGAGCTTGCGTGAGCACTACTATCACCCTCACTCTCGACAGAAATCTTTACCATGAAATAAATGGTAGGCTAGATTGTTGGCCAGCCAGAGGTATCGATCTCAACCAACATACTTGTGTTACGTTGTCTCTTACGGAGTCTATAATTCTGCTCTGACACCTCCCACAATGCACGGCGCGGCTGGAACGGTTATGGAGTCTATAGAAACCAGATAGCACACGACACAGCTACGTACAAGCCTATATGATATGTAAATAGGAGTAGGCTAGTCTAGTAGTAAGAGTAGAAAAATAAAACACATATATGCCAAGAAAATCAAAAAAAATTAACAAAGATTACTAACCAGACCAACCAACTATCTATTTGCTGCTGAAATGTAGGCAATCAAATACCTTATCAGCAGCTACTGTATGGTAAGGTAACACCAACACTACAACTGGCCAGCATTGAAACCAAGCCTGAATAGCCAGGCTTATATGATATGGACATTATAAATACAGCCTCAATTAAAAAAAATAAAAATAATAATAATAATAATAATACAAACTTCACCCAGTTACAGTTTGGTCCCTTCACTTCCCCATGTGAAATGCCACATACACAGGTAGGTGTAGTCTAGTGAGGTGCACTCACAACCACAGGTGAAATACCACATACACAGGTAGAACACCACCCCACAAAACCACAAACAAAACCCCCAAAAACCACCACCCACAAAAACCACACACAAAACCACCACCCCACAAACACAACACAAAACCAAGAACAGATAGACTAATGGTTATCACATCCGTCACAGAATGACAGAAACGGGGGTTTGAACCCAACTCAAACGACCAATTTGTTTTGTAACACCCCCATGACACTGGTGCCATGACCAGGATACTGCACATGCCGAGTGTTGGATGTAATCGTTGTGCGCTACCTCAGACCTGCTAAATGATAGGGATACCCGTACCCTGTACAGATTTTGATGTTAGTTTTAGTGATATGGTCATACTCCATTTTGATACGGATCTTTAGTTAAATTCATAGAAATAAAAATGTGTAACCACATTATTCCCTTGTATGCATTCCACAACACTACAGCATAATGGAACAATTGTTTATTGTCATTGCCTAACTAATGCTCCTGTCACACTACGGTGTATGGCGTAAGCGTATGCCGGTGTATGCGGTTTTCGACCCATATGCCATCATACGCCGCCATACGCTGCTCATACGCATACGCTACGCATATGCTATGCATACGCTACGCATACGCTACGCATACGCTACACATACGCTATACATACGCTATGCATACGCTATGCATATGCCACGCTATGCTATGCAATGCACCGCATAGGTTGGGCATACGCCGTATACGCTCGTCATACGCCATCTTACGCGTGTCCATCCAAACATTTTTGTGCATGCTCAAAATTGTCAGCGTATGGCAGCATATGGCAGCTTATGGCTCATACGCTGCTCATATGCTAGACGTATGCTATGCATATGCCGGCATAGGTTACGCATAGGTAGGGGGTACGCTGGCATAGGTTAGGCGTATGTTACACCGACACCCTCCGGGTGTCTCTGGCATACTCACAACATTCTGTAATGGGGCTGTCACACTACGGCGTATGTCATTAGCGTATGCCGGAGTATGCGGTTTTCGACCCATACGCCATCATACGCTACGCATAGGTTAGGCCTAGGTTGGGCATACACCATATATGCTCGTCATATGCCTTCATACGCTGCCTTTATGCCCGTCCGTCAAAAAATGTTTGTGCATGCTCAGAATTGTTAGCTTATGCCACATACGCTGCTTATACGCTAGCTGTATGCTATGCATATGCCGGCATAGGTTACGCATAGGTTAGGGGTACGTCGGCATAGGTTACTCATACGCTGGTCCTGTCACCTCCAACCGTCAAATTACGTCCCAATACGCCGAGTATACGTCGTCATATGCTTTGAATACGCCGCCATAGGCTAGGAGTAGGTTATGTATAGGTTACGCATAGGTTACGCATACACTCCAAAAGATACCGCAGTGCACAAAGGTCACCATACGTCGTCCCGCAATGTTTTTCAAATTTTTGCGGTAGGTTTTACATACGCCGCCGCCATATGCCGTAATGTGACAGGGGCATAAATCGATTATAAACGAATGAACTAAATTGTTGTTTCGTGCAATAGATGGCTTGCTCGTAAATTATAAACAGTAATAAAATTATATAATCGTATTCGTGTTTTTTATGGTATGCGGGAGATATGTATATGAATTATTATGTGATACAGATTCATACAGATTCATACAGATTCATACATATTCATACAGATTCATACATTATTTTAGGTGAAAAGTACAGATTTCCATCCACAAAAATGTGGCAGGTCTGGTACATGTTTGCTTGTAACAGTCAGTCTCAGACGGACTATTCCAGGAGCACAAGTGTGAGGAGATGTTCTTAGCTCCCCAGGTGAAATACTACACAGACAGGTGTGTGTGGGTAAGTGGATTGCCTAAGGGAGCCTCGGTAACCTAATGGTTAGGACCCTCGCCCTGGAATAGCAACAATGTGGCAAGTTGGAGACCCACTTAAAGCTGCATAGTCCGATGAAATATCAAATTTTCAAAACCAAACCAATTATCTAGATTTGATTTTCCATATCTAACTTAGATACTGATGCACTTATTAAGCATTTGTTTCTGCGTAGAAGGCAATACTGAGTCAATTTAACAGAACCTGTTACTGCAGAAGTCTATGGTGTCAGAGTTTTGGCAAGCTTGCCAAAAACTAATTTTTCATGTTTGCACTCAAAATATCTTAAAAGTTTACCATTTAAAATAAAAGTAACTTTGAACTAATGTAAAGTAGATACTAGTGATCGATCTAATATATTTATCTCAGAAAAAATACAGAAACTCAAAAGCATCGGACTCTGCAACTTTAAAGTATCGGCTTTTTATTCTTTATTTTTGCCACTCACCCCGAAAGAAGAAAAATGGCCGCAAGTGGTGGTGAGCACTAGTGAGGCTGAGTGACGGTAGGTGGCGCCACTGCTGCTGTCATGCTGCGGTAGCGTTAACATGCTATTCTTCCGTCCTAGCAACATCTAAGGTCACATCAGAACCAATACTGACTTCTGACAGGTGCACACTCATGGCAACTTTATAGTGCTGCCCCATTGGGATACTGGTCTGCCAGCACAATGACCCGATATCACACTCAGTCACAGTATCCTGGCATGGAACTGACAAGGCGACGCCGGGCACCAGGTGGGGTAATGACACCTGCCATTTTTTGTAAACCTTTGGTTTGACTTGGCTGTGGATTTATCCCCCCCCCCCCCAGTCCCCACTCCTGACTTCCACATGAACATTGAGTACTTGTTCAATTGGCTCTCCCAGCTGGTGCTGCTTATAGTCGTTCTATATGGCACTAAATAGCCCACCTGGTGCTGCTTATTGTTGCGCTATATGGCGCAAATATAGCCCAGCTGGTGCTTATTGCCATGCTATATGGCATGTATATAGCCCACCTGGTGCTGCTCCTATTAGTCGTTCTATATGGCACGTATATAGCCCACCTGGTGCTGCTTATTGTTGTGCTATATGGCATGTAGATAGCCCACCTGGTGATGCTATTGTCATGCTATATGGCATGTATATAGCCCACCTGGTGCTGCTTATTGTCATGCTATATGGCATGTATATAGACCACCTGGTGCTGCTTATTGTTGTGCTATATGGCAGGTATATAGCCCACCTGGTGATGCTTATTGTCATGCTATATGGCTTATTGTCATGCTATATGACACGTATAGAGCCCACCTGGTGCTGCTTATTGTTGTGCTATATGGCATGTATATAGCCCACCTGGTGCTGCTTATAGTCGTTAAATATGGCTCGTATATAGCCAACCTGGTGCTGCTCATTGTCGTGCTATATGGCGCGTATATAGCGCAGATGGTGCTGTTTATTGTCATGCTATATGGCACGTATATAGCCCACCTGGTGCTGCCTATTGTCGTGCTATATGGCACATATATAGCCCACCTGCTGATGCTTATTGTCATGCTATATGGCATGTATATAGCTCACCTGGTGCTGCTTATTTTGTGCTATATGGCACGTATATAGCCCAGCTGGTGGTGCTTATAGTCGTTAAATATGGCTTGTATATAGCCCACCTGGTGCTGCTCATTGTCGTGCTATATCGCGTGTATATAGCGCAGATGGTGCTGCTTATTGTTGTGCTATATGGTGTATATAGCCCACCTGGTGCTGCATATTGATGTGCTATATGGTGTGTATATAGCCCAACTGGTGCTACGTATTGCCGTGCTATATGGCGCATATATAGTCCACCTGGTGCTGCTTATTGTCGTGCTATATGGCGCATATATAGTTCACCTGGTGCTGCATATTAATGTGCTATATGGCGCGTATTTAGCCCACCAGGTGTTGCTTATTGCCGTGCTATAGAGCTTGTATATAGCCCACCTGGTAGTGCTTATTGTCATGCTATATGGCACGTATATAGCTCACAGGGTGCTGCTTATTGTCATGCTATATAGCACTATATAGCCCACCTGGTGCCGCTTATTGTAGTGCTATATGGCGCGTATAAATCGAGGTTCTATTGGAGGAGAAAGGAGAAGCAAGGAGGACTCCAATGGGGTGAGTGTCTTTATTTCTTTTTTTGAGCAAGTGAATCAGAGTAGTTGGAAATAAGTACCAGGATTACCCCCATCGCCCCATAGGCTCGGGCAGAATCCTAGCTGACATCGAACTGGATGAAAACCGAGCGTATAATGATATATAATAATAATAATAAAATACCTCCAACCGAGGATTTATACCCGTATAGGAATATACTCACTATATAGCCCACCTGGTGCTGCTTATTGTCATGCTATATGGTGCGTATATAGCCCAGCTTGTGATACTTATTGTCATGCTATATGGTGTGTATATAGCCCACCTGGTGCTCCTTATTGTCGTGCTATATGGTGTGTATATAGCCCACCTGGTGCTCCTTATTGTCGTGCTATATGGTGTGTATATAGCCTACCTGGTGCTCCTTATTGTCGTGCTATATGGCATGTATATAGCCCAGATTGTGCTACTTATTTTCATACTATATGGCATGTATATAGCCCACCTGGTGCTGCTTATTGTCATGCTATATGGCGTGTATATAGCATGTATACATTAACATTCCCTAATCATCAGGGCCCGTATGCATGGAGCAGTGTTAGCGGCGTGTGGTGTTAAGCCTCTAACACTGGGTAGCTATCACCGTTTATCGGCGGCGTCGAGAACTATGTCAAGCCGTATGCATGAGCGCTTAAACGGTGAGTGTTAGCTAAACGTGAATGTATTTATAGATTTGGGAAATCCCTCTGCGTTTGTAGCCAGATATTTGGCTCAAATCTATTGAATGCGATCATATTTAACAGAATTACATACGCAATAAGTGAAATTTTATCAATTTAACCCTAAAGTCGAAGCGTTATTAAGGCTACCGCCGCATTGGCGGCGATATTACTAGTTATATTTTCGAATCGACGACGGTACAGTAAACAAACCGCCGCCGCCGCCAGTATGGAAAGCGACGTCGATGTGGCGATTTGTTTACTTTACGTTCATCGATTCGAAAATATAACTAGTAATATCGCCGCCAATGCGGCTGCTGCGTTAATATCGCTTCGTTTGAAGGGTTAATTTGCTTAAATTTCACTTATTGCGTATGTAATTCTGTTAAATATGATAGCATTGAGTAGATTTGGGTTCCATCCTGACACTAACCTAGCACTAACACCGCTGTAAACCAGATATCAGCGGAGTTAGAATTTCCGAGTTTAAACGCTCGGTGTTAGGCCTAACACTGCTCCATGCATACCAACTTTTCCGCGCTAAACCAGAAATCCCATCTAAACGCGTTTTGGCTCGCTAACACTGCTTCATGCATATGGCCCCAGGGTGCTGCCGAACTCTAGACGGGAGAGTGCACTCGGTTCATAGCTAATTCATGTAATGTACATATCTTTCAGTCAGGCTCCGTGGTAATTATGCACGTGAGTCTAGACGTGAGAATCATGCAGACAGGCTTGTGGTAATTCATCATCATCATGATCATGCTGTCAGTCGCAATGCAACAAAGACTGCTTTCATTACTTAACCCACGGGATGGACAAATGAGTTAGACCGTCTGTCTCCCGTGTTGGTAGATCATGGGATCGTGGGTTTGAATCCTGGTCGAGTCAAACCAATGACTTAAAAATTGATACTTGTCGCTTCCTAGCCAGACGCTCGGCAATACTATGATAGGGCAAGGAGCAGTGGAATGAGGAAGACCAGTCGTCTGCGACTGAAATTTCCCCTGCTTAAACAACTAGTGTACAAACAAACAGAAAACGCTGCTCTATTTCATGCGGCAGTGCATAAAAGCTCCTTGCAAAGTGTTGAAGTGCTGCTGGCCTTTGCAAGTTACTAGCGGCACTCTCTCGGGGAGCAAATAGAGGTCTCACACCGGCAAGAACACGTCAAGACAGGCGTAAACTATTTGTCCCTGCAGTGGCTGGTCGGGAGATGTTGGGAGTTCCATTCATTACCACACTTAATGCTGCCATGGTAACATGGTTTTCTCTTAGGGTTTTCTCCCTTAGCCTTTCGTTCTATCAAGAACCTGTACCACAAGGCAGTGGCATCAAACTCCCTGAGGTATTTTAGCAGATAGGTAGGTATCAGAGATACTGCAATACCCGCATACCCCAATTACACGGAAATATACACACCAGAATCAACCAGACAGAATTACTGTCAGTGGTTGGTTGGATGTTGGAGTTTTACATCCTGGCAACATCTATGGTCATATCAGGACGGATACCGACTTGTAGAAGTACGCACTCTTGGCGACTTGATAGTGCTTCCCCGCTGGGAGACCAGACCGCCAGCACCATGACGCGATATGCCACTCACCCGTGGGTTCGAATCCCACGATCTACCAATACAGGAAATGGACTCTCAACTCATTCGGCCATCGCATCTGGCCACTATCAGTGAAATATTCACACGAGAATCAACCAGCCAGAAGACTGTCAGTAAGATGTACACGTGAGAATCAACCAGACAGAATATCAGTGAAATATACACGTTGGATCCTGGCTGTGTGATAATTACATGGAAATGTACACGGGAGAATGAACCAGACAGACAGACTCTCAGTGAAATGTACACCATGGCTGCCAGCTCCGTGGTAACCGTGCCGAAATCTACATGAGAGATCAAACCGTGCAGGTTCAGTGAGACATGCACGGCCTTCAACTTCTCGTGGTGACTGTGTGTACATTTATTTGTGACAATTAACTCCTGGTGGTGACTGTGTGAACATTTATTTGTAACAATTAACTTCTGGTGGTGACTGTGTGTACATTTATTTGTGACAATTAACTCCTGGTGGTGACTGTGTGAACATTTATTTGTAACAATTAACTTCTGGTGGTGACTGTGTGTACATTTATTTGTGACAATTAACTCCTGGTGGTGACTGTGTGAACATTTATTTGTAACAATTAACTTCTGGTGGTGACTGTGTGTACATTTATTTGTGACAATTAACTCCTGGTGGTGACTGTGTGAACATTTATTTGTAACAATTAACTTCTGGTGGTGACTGTGTGTACATTTATTTGTGACAATTAACTCCTGGTGGTGACTGTGTGAACATTTATTTGTAACAATTAACTTCTGGTGGTGACTGTGTGTACATTTATTTGTGACAATTAACTCCTGGTGGTGACTGTGTGAACATTTATTTGTAACAATTAACTTCTGGTGGTGACTGTGTGTACATTTATTTGTGACAATTAACTCCTGGTGGTGACTGTGTGTACATTTATTTGTGACAATTAACTCCTGGTGGTGACTGTGTGAACATTTATTTGTGACAATTAACTCCTGGTGGTGACTGTGTACATTTATTTGTGATAATTAACTCCTCATGGTGACTGTGTGAACATTTATTTGTGAGAATTAACTCCTGGTGGCGACTGTGTGTACATTTATTTGTGATAATTAACTCCTGGTGGTGACTGTGTACATTTATTTGTGACAATTAACTCCTGGTGGTGACTGTGTGTACATTTATTTGTGACAATTAACTCCTGGTGGTGACTGTGTGAACATTTATTTGTGACAATTAACTCCTGGTGGTGACCGTGTACATTTATTTGTGAGAATTACCTCCTGGTGGTGACTGTGTGTACATTTATTTGTGACAATTAACTCCTGGTGGTGACTGTGTGTACATTTATTTGTGACAATTAACTCCTGGTGGTGACTGTGTGAACATTTATTTGTGAGAATTAACTCCTGGTGGTGACTGTGTACATTTATTTGTGACAATTAACTCCTGGTGGTGACTGTGAACATTTATTTGTGACAATTAACTCCTGGTGGTGACCGTGTACATTTATTTGTGAGAATTACCTCCTGGTGGTGACTGTGTGTACATTTATTTGTGACAATTAACTCCTGGTGGTGACTGTGTGAACATTTATTTGTGACAATTAACTCCTGGTGGTGACTGTGTGAACATTTATTTGTGACAATTATCTCCTGGTGGTGACCGTGTACATTTATTTGTGAGAATTACCTCCTGGTGGTGACTGTGTGAACATTTATTTGTGACAATTAACTCCTGGTGGTGACTGTGTGTACATTTATTTGTGACAATTAACTCCTGGTGGTGACTGTGTGAACATTTATTTGTGAGAATTAACTCCTGGTGGTTACTGTGTACATTTATTTGTGATAATTAACTCCTCGTGGTGACTGTGTATATTTATTTGTGACAATTACCTCCTGGTGGTGACTGTGTGTACATTTATTTGTGACAATTAACTCCTGGTGGTGACTGGGTGAACATTTATTTGTGACAATTAACTTCTGGTGGTGACTGTGTGAACATTTATTTGTGACAATTAACTCCTGGTGGTGACTGTGTACATTTATTTGTGATAATTAACTCCTCATGGTGACTGTGTGAACATTTATTTGTGAGAATTAACTCCTGGTGGCGACTGTGTGTACATTTATTTGTGATAATTAACTCCTCGTGGTGACTGTGTATATTTATTTGTGACAATTGACTCCTGGTGGTGACTGGGTGTACATTTATTTGTGAGAATTAACTCCTGGTGGTGACTGTGTGGACATTTATTTGTGACAATTAACTCCTGGTGGTGACTGTGTGAACATTTATTTGTGACAATTAACTCCTGGTGGTGACTGTGTGAACATTTATTTGTGACAATTATCTCCTGGTGGTGACCGTGTACATTTATTTGTGAGAATTACCTCCTGGTGGTGACACAAACAAACCCGGTGACTGTGTGAACATTTATTTGTGACAATTAACTCCTGGTGGTGACTAACAAAAAACCCAAAAAAACCCACTGTGTACATTTATTTGTGACAATTAACTCTGGTGGTGACTGTGTGAACATTTATTTGTGAGAATTAACTCCTGGTGGTGACTGTGTGAACATTTATTTGTGACAATTAACTCCTGGTGGTGACTGTGTGAACATTTATTTGTGACAATTAACTCCTGGTGGTGACTGTGTACATTTATTTGTGACAATTAACTCCTGGTGGTGACCGTGTACATTTATTTGTGACAATTAACTCCTGGTGGTGACTGTGTGAACATTTATTTGTGACAATTAACTCCTGGTGGTGACTGTGTGTACATTTATTTGTGACAATTAACTCCTGGTGGTGACTGTGTGAACATTTATTTGTGAGAATTAACTCCTGGTGGTGACTGTGTACATTTATTTGTGACAATTAACTCCTGGTGGTGACCGTGTACATTTATTTGTGAGAATTACCTCCTGAAGGTTGACAGTGAAATGTAGACAGGTGCATTTGTTCCACACATCTTACTAGTAGTAGTAGTGTGTCTTTCCGTAGTATCCTACTAGTGCTATTCAATAAAGCAGATTTCACACCGAGCACAACTACTATCACACGGTTCCACTTTTTATTATATTTGGTCAAAGTTCCAGTTTTAATTCAAAATTAATACATTTTTATATATTAAATCTTAGAACTTGATTATCGCAAAAACAATAATATATATAGTCTAACTGCTTTTGGATTTGGGCTTGTAATTGCAACGTCTATAAGAAGGAATACAAATATTGCACCCTATGGATATAATGTTTTTATTTCGCTGCCGGTACCTTGGATATATGAACACCATTGGATATATGAACACCCCCTCCCCTTTTTTAAATCCCGAAAAATAATCAGACTCGTGAAGTTCTTATTCGGGAACTGAGAGGGGGAATGCCTGCAATTCGAACTCAGAACCACTCTGTAACTGGGGCTCGAATCCGTAGAACGCGGGCATCGCATGTGGGAGATCGGGAGTTCAGTTCCCGGTTGAGTCAAACAAATGACTCATAAAATTGATACTTGTCACTTCCTAAGCGGGCGCTCGGCATTATTAGGATGAAGCAAGGACTGGTTGGCTCAGTGTCAGGAAAATGTGATTGGGTGGGATATCGGGTCATGGTGCTAGCGGTCTGATTTCCCAGTGGGGCAGCATTATAAAGTCGACATGAGTGAGTACTGTCACAAGTCGGTACCCATCCTGATATGACCTTAGATGTTGCCAGGACATAAAACTCCAACAACCAATGGCAATACGCTATATGAATAGTGTCGTGGGGGTGATGAAAATGGGAAATATTGCGCCTAGAGCGGGACTCGAACCCACATCTCTTTGCATTCTGGGCCAGTGTGCTAACCATTACACCACCTAGGCTCCCTGATATCAACACACTCCCCACGCCTACCTGTCTATGTGGTTACTTGCCTGAGAGGTCAGTGCATACCACTACACTCGTCCCCCTGGAATTGTAAGTCTTGTAATGCTTACAATTACATACATACAGGCAATGCACTAACACATACATACACAGGGTAGGTTCAACAACCATACAGCGCAAAGCTTGTACAGGATCCTGGTCACGGCAACCAGTGTTGTGGGGGTGATGAAAATGGGAAATATTGCGCCTAGAGCGGGACTCGAACCCACATCTCTTTGCATTCTGGGCCAGTGTGCTAACCATTACACCACCTAGGCTCCCTGATATCAACACACTCCCCACGCCTACCTGTCTATGTGGTTACTTGCCTGAGAGGTCAGTGCAGACCACTACAATAGTAAAATGTTGACAATATTAACTAGCAGCTTATATGGTAATGATAATAATTATTTCATATAATGAAGACAGCGTCTGCTGTTTGGAGTGCCTGCAGGTGCCTGAGGCATGAGGGCACAAACGTGGATTAAATGTGTTACCCCTATACGCTCTTCAACGTCCACGCTGGTAGGTAACACAACGGAAAATAGCTCGTGCCCACAATTAGCGCCTCCTGGCAGGTGGAACGCCACCAACAGTACACCACGTGACCTGATGAAAGGGACGCAGCCACAGATGGTTGTTTCACTAATAAATGCCTCGTCCAGTTAGCTCGATTAAAGATGCATAATTCAATGGGGTTGAGTTTCTGCCACCTTAATTAAAGTTGCATAGTCCAATGGTTTTGAATTTCTGTATTTCTTCGGAGATAAATATATTATATCGATCACTAGTATCTATTTACATTAGTTCAAAGTTACTTTTATTTTAAATGGTAAACTTTTGAGATATTTTGAGTGCAAACATGGACAATTAGTTTTGGCATGTTTGCGAAAACTCTGACACCATGGACTTCTGCAGTAACAGGTTCTGTTAAATTGACTCAGTATTGCCTTCTACGCAGAAACAAATGCTTAATAAGTGCATCAGTATCTAAGTTAGATATGTAAAATCAAATCTAGATAATTGGTTTGGTTTTGACAATTTTATATTTCATCGGACTATGCAGCTTTAACAAATACATTCGGTGATTATAAATCTACGTTACAGTAGATTGCAGTACATTTTGGAGATACCATTGAAGTGTGAATCAAACTAATTGTAGTGTGCAAACCGAAGCGCTTGGTTGTTGGCGTTTTATGTCCTAGCAACATCTAAGGTCATACCAGGACAGGTACCGACTTGTGACAGTGTGCACTCATGGCGACTCTATAGTGCTGCTCCACTGGGAAATCAGGCCATTGGCACCATGATCCGATATCCCACTCAGTCACATTATCCTGACACTGAGCTAACAAGTCCTTGCCCTATCCTATTAATGCCAGACCAGACGGGGTGGTTGATTGAGCAGAGCGTCCGTCTTCTGTTTTGGGAGATCGGGAGATCCGAACCCATGAGTTTGTGGGTTCGAATCCTGGTCCGAGTCAAACCAATGACTTAAAAATGTATACTTGTCACTTCCTAGCCTGGCGCTCGGCATTCTTAGGATAGGGCAAGGACTGGTTGGCTCAGTGTCAGGATAATGTGACTGAGTGTGGTATTGGGTCACGGTGCTGGCGGCCTGGTTTCCCAGTGGGGCAGCACTATAAAGTCGCCATGAGTGCGCACTGTCACAAGTCGATACCCGTCCTGATATGACCTTAGATGTTGCTAGGACGTAAAACAACATCAAACAAACAAATATTAATGCCAAGCAGCAGTCGAACTAGCGACATGCATCAATGTTATAAATCATCGGTTTGACTTGACCGGGAACCAAACTCCCGATCTCCAGCACGAGAGGCCTACGCTCTACCGATTCGGCCACCGCGCAGTAAGAGTAAAAGTCGGGAGGCAGTCTTGGTTTGCTGATTAATTAAGTGATCTTGGTTTGCTGATTAATTAAGTGATCTTGGTCTGCTGATTAATTAAGTGATGCTGGCAGCGTACAATGCTGTTTCTTTCCTTGACAATGACATGTAATCAATAATACTTGTACCATCTGACAGACACCACTTTCAATTTAAGCCAGTTCTGACGGAACTCATCTGATATTCGGCAATCTCTGAAACCAGAGCTGGGACAAGAAACAATAAGAGAAAGGGGGGGGGGGGGGGGGGGGGGAAGTAGTCCCTGTCTTTTTTCATTGTGTGTGTGTTTAACGACCCTCCACCACACAAAAAATAAAACCCACACAAAAACATGGGGTGTTGGGAGGGTCTTCTTTCAAGTTCAATAATCCGACACAAATTAATGGAAATTTGATATTTATAATTTCTAATAATGTGAGGCTTGTGTGGTGAGTAATTAACGTATATTTTCACTATTAATCTTACACAATTATGTGACAATGTAGATAAAGGATTCACCCGGTACTCGCAGTACACGGGTGAAGACCAGCCTTATATTAAAATGGTCGAAAAAGCGGGCTAATGAAATGAGTCTTTATGAGAGCCTAATTTCATAATCTAAGAAGCAACATTTATTCTTTGTATATGTCTTCATATTTCCCCGCTAACTTTGAGTTGAAAAATATAATAGAACATCTGGTTTAATAAGATTTAAATGTGAAATTGACGGCATTCTATGGCCGCCATCTTGTCTTTTTGCATTCTCGCCCATTTTACCAACTCTGTGCCGATATAAGGACCCATTTGATACTAGAGGCAGGCATTCTACTTCCTGTTCCATACTAAACCTATTTCCGCCCGTGTTTACACTACATTGTCGTTCACCTGTGCACTACAAGTACAGGGTGAATCTTTTATCTAGTGACAATGTAATTTCCGCTAATTTAATTAGAACAAGACTCGGCCACCATGTGACCTAGTTTTATATCAACCTACCACTGTCTACAGTCGGTGTGTCCTGTAACCCTAACGATGGAACTACATATTTAACGACGCCTCTAGAGCACATTGAGTTTTATCGTCTATTGGACATAAAACATTTGGTCATTCTGACACATTTCTTTAGAGGAAACCTGCTGCCGCCATATACTCATATATGCTATTCTTTGTTGTTGTTGTTGAAGATTTATACTGCCTATCATGGATAAGCCTGAATAGGCTTGTTTTCACCATTAGACAGTTTGTCGATAGAAAGCCCAAGCCTACACTTTTACCGACCCAAGGGATTTTTAACCTCCCACACCACATAGACATGGTATGAGAGCAACTGGCCTTTGATGACGCTGTAAGTTATACACAGCGGTGGAAATCCAAATTGGCAGAGATGGGGGCACGGGGAATCGAACCACCGACCTTCAGATTAGGAGTCCGACCTAGCAAAAAGTCAGATACTCTAACCACTCCACCACAGAGAACAAGCCAATAAGCACAACAGGTCTTTTATATGCACTTTCCCACAGACAGGACAGCACATACCACAGCCTTTGATGAACCAATTGTGGACCACTGGTTGGAATGGAAAATAACCCAAACTGCAAATGTGTCCACTGAGCAGGATAGGTAGGATGGCCGACACCTACACAGGTGGATACACTACCGTCTGAGCTACGGCCCGCTCCCCTGATGCATTACATGAACAGAATTCGACAATTCTTGTTCCTACTCCCCTTTCTTATCAGGTGAAATTTAGACTCGCCTCAGAAGATCATGTCGCCAGGTTTAAATAACATGTGTAATCAATATGGAATGTGTGACGCATTTCATGCACATGTCGTTAAATGTGTGATTATTAGTATATTACGGTTTTTCTTGTAACTCTCCACAGTGATATAAATATTATATTTGTATATATAAATGTGAACATCTATGTGTATATCTATGTGGAATAAGGAAATACTCGAACAGACGGGGCTGCCCTCTATGGAAGATCTTCTGATCAAAAAGAATCTCCGGTGGACTGGACACCTCATGAGGATGTCATCAGACAGGCTACCAAAGCAGATCCTCTATTCTCAACTGTCTTCTGGTTACAGAAAGAGAGGGTGCCCTCGTCTCCGGTTCAAGGATACCATCAAGAGAAACCTGAAGCTGAGAGACATTAAGACTGACTCATGGACGCAACTCTCACAGCAGAGAGCTAAATGGAGAGCGGCAGTAAAGTAATGAAAGCAGTCTTTGTCGCATCACGACCGACAGCATGATGATGATATCTATGTGTATATCTATGTGTATATCTATGTGTATATCTATGTGTATATCTATATAGCTACGTAAATAGATATGTATATATCTATGTATGTATCTAGGTATCTATGTATCTGTGTACATCTTTTTTTTCTTTAACGGAAATGTATTTTATTCAGTGAAAAATGCCTTTTGTCAGCTCCAGAGCACTGGTCTTCCGGCCGTTCAGTACAATTTGTTGGTATATAAATGAAACTATCAGTTGCAATAATAACCACATGCAAATCCTGTTTGATAATAAAAGTATTATACATAATATAAACTAACTATTAGTTGTAATAGTAACTGCATACAATTCCAGTTCAACAAAAGTATTATGCATTTGGTGAATGTGCATCACATGGTATTGGATGATTCTAGAATTTTCTTTAAACATTTCTTTCTTCCTATGATTTTCTCTTCTTTTCTCAAAAACATCTCCAATACACACATCAATCAATCAATAGTTCCGTCCTCTAGTCGAGGGTTGGATGCAATGGTTCTCCACTTGTCCCGATGGTGTGCTGTTCTGATAGACTGTGAATAATTCAAGCCTGTCCACTGTGAAATATTTGTAAACCATGATGTTCTTGGTCTCCCTCTCCCTCTGCTGCCATTCACCTTCCCTTCCAACAATGTACGGTATATTGAACTCTGATGAATGATGTGGCCAAAATAAATAAGTTTCTTTGTCTGTATAGTATAGTATATATATATATAGTGTAAATATGCAGACCAGTGGATCCAACGACATACCTAATATGTCTATATGTATATCTATGTATATATCTATATGTATATACTGAACTGAATTTGAATCAGAGCTGAGTCAAACCAATGGCTTACAAAATCGGCACTTTTCGCTACCTAGCCTGATGCTCGGCATTAATAGGATAGGACAATGATTAGCTACTACATCATCAGGATAATGTGACTGTGTGCGATATCAGGTCATGGTGTCAGCGGCCTGGTCTCCCAGTGAAACAGCACTAAAGGTTGCCATGAGTGCGCACTGTCACAAGCATGTACCCATCCTGATAGATGTT
Organism: Branchipolynoe longqiensis; assembly: GCA_030323885.1. Taxonomy (NCBI): domain Eukaryota; kingdom Metazoa; phylum Annelida; class Polychaeta; order Phyllodocida; family Polynoidae; genus Branchipolynoe; species Branchipolynoe longqiensis. The sequence continues at coordinate 60,446,969 of CM059201.1, forward strand.
GCTAGGACGTGAAACAACAACACACATATGTCATGTATAACATATTGTGCGAGTATAAAGATACAGAAGGGAATATTATTTATTATTATGATCATTGTTATACTCCTTAAGACGCAACACTGTACCGGTGGTGCCATCTCGTCCCACCTCTCCTCAACCGGATGTTGACCAGTGTCAGTCGCACCGGAGATTGTTTTCATATTTAAGTCAGTCGGTCACTTAGATGCTGCTAGGACGTCAGACCCCAGTAGGTGAGTGCCCGGCCGGTACCGGTGCCGTAAAGCCAGCGCGCTGTGGCGACCAGGGACCGCGCTTCTTATCTACATTCTTTGCTCCAGAGAGCGGAATAGATTGTTACATCTCTCAGACCCCCGCCACCCCCTCCCCCACCCCACCCCACCCACACACCCCAGCCCCACCACCCACCCCACCCACACGCCCCACACCCCACACTCACACACCCCTCACCCACCCCCACCAAACCAAGGCGCTCCCACAGCAGCCACAGACGGTAAGAACTACTTCTGCCATCTCTTATGGTTGGTTATTGGCGGATTACATCCTGGCAACATTTAAGGTCATATCATGACCGGTACCGACTTGTGACAGTGCACGCCTAATGGCGGCTTTATAGTGATGTCCCTCTGGGAGACCACACCACCAGCACAATGACCTGATCCCACTCAGTCACATTATCCTGACACTGAGACAAACCAGTCCTTGCCCTATCCTAATAATGCTGAGCGCCTGGCTAGGAAGCGACAAGTATACATTTTTAAGTCATTGGTTCGACTCGACCAGGGTTTGGACCTGTGGGTTTAAATCCCACGATCTACCAACATGGGAGATGGACGCTCAACTCATTCGGCCATGCCTTCTGGTCGCCATCTCTTATGATACACAAAACACCATGCTGGTGGAATAGTCATACAAATGTCGTCTGCTGTGATGCATGTGGCCGACAATGGCGGATATCGTGGACGAGGAAGATGTTACTCATTTAGGGAAGGTTACGGTAGGTTACGGTTGATTTTCAGTGAAATAATTCCGATTTTCTTGGAAGCAGACGACATTTTCTTAGAACAGATGCCAATTGGAACAGGAACTGTCCTCCCGCTGCCCGGTCTGGTCGGACAGACAGGTCGTCTGGTATATCACAGGGTGTGTGTGGGTGTACCTGATTGCTCGTGCGAATGGGCGTGTGTGTGTGAGTGAGGGTGTGTGAGTGTCTGGTATATCACAGAGTGTGTGTGGGTGTACCTGATTGCTCGTGCGAATGGGCGTGTGTGTGTGAGTGAGGGTGTGTGAGTGTCTGGTATATCACAGAGTGTGTGTGGGTGTACCTGATTGCTCGTGCGAATGGGCGTGTGTGTGTGAGTGAGGGTGTGTGAGTGTCTGGTATATCACAGGGTGTGGGTACCTGATTGCTCTGCGAATGGGCGTGTGTGTAAGTGAGGGTGTGTGAGTGTCTGGTATATCACAGAGTGTGTGTGGGTGTACCTGATTGCTCGTGCGAATGCGTGTGTGTGTGAGTACAACACACACCACAGAGGGTGTGTGAGTGTCTGGTATATCACAGAGTGTGTGTGGGTGTACCTGATTGCTCGTGCGAATGGGCGTGTGTGTGTAAGTGAGGGTGTGTGAGTGTCTGGTATGTCACAGGGTGTGTGTGGGTGTACCTGATTGCTTGTCTGTATGTGTGTGTGTGTGTGAGTGTGGGCGTGTGAGTGTCTGGTATGTCACAAGGTGTGTGTGGGTGTACCTGATTGCTCGTCTGTATGTGCGTGTGTGTGTGTGAGTGTGGGCGTGTGAGTGTCTGGTATGTCACAGGGTGTGTGTGGGTGTACCTGATTGCTCCACAAGGGGGGAGGCGTGTGTGTTTGTGTGTGTGAGTGTGGGCGTGTGAGTGTGGGACATACACCAGAAGTCATGATCCAAACCCAACACACTAAACACATTAATATACTACACCACCGGAACTATGATTCGATATCCTACTCAGTCATATTACCCTGACACTGAACCAGCCCGGCCTTTTCTTATTCTACAACATTAATGTTAAGTACCAGACAAGATACTGACAACTACGAACTTTGGGTTGACTCGGCCGGGGATCGATCCTACGCCCTGATGTATGGGGGCGGGGGATACGTGTTAAAGAAGCTGACAAGATCATCGAAAAGAAACCAACATGGAAGATTGGTTGGTTGGTTGTTGGAGTTTTATGTCCTGGCAATATCTAAGATCATATCAGGACAGGTACTGACTTGTGACAGTGCACACTCGTGACTTTATAGTGCTGCCCCACAGGGAAATCAGGCCACTGGCACCATGACCCAATATCCCACTCAGTCACATTATCCTGACACTGAGCCAACCAGTCCTTGCCCTATCCTATTAATACCGAGTGCCAGGCTAGGAAGCGACAAGTATCAATTTTATTAGTCATTAGTTTGACTCGACCGGGAACCGAACTCCCGATCTCCCGCACGTGACAATATGAAAGAACATACATGTGAGAGAAACAAAAGTCTGTTTCACTGAGCATGCGCTGTGAGCTGCTACGCACAACCTTAGTTCTTCCAGTTGCATCCAGTCGGACACTTTGTACGTCCGTGAACGTGATACCAACTTGGGCCCTTACTGATGGCTTAATCTGAGCTCACGCCCGCTGGGATCAGACTGCAATCTGCCGCTGCTCGGGTCAGCCGGGCCTAATTACACAACTAATTGAACACATTAGGGCACGCCCTGCAGACACAGGGCACACCAACACCACGTGATGGGGCGTAACTAGTGACCTGATGGGGCGTGAGTAGGGACACGATGGGGCATATTAAGAACCTGATGGGGCGTAAGTAGGGACACGATGGGGGCGTAACTAGGGACACGATGGGGCGGAACTGAGGACATGATCGGGTGTAACTAAGAACCTGATGGGGAGTAACTAAGGACACAATGGGGCATAACTGAGGACACGAGGGGGCGTAACTAAGGACCTTATGGGGCGTAACTAAGGACAGGCTGGGGCATAACTAAGGACCTGCTGAGGCGTAACTGAGGACCTGATGGGGCATAACTAAGGATCTGATGGGGCAAAAGTAGGGACACGATGGGGCATAACTAGGTACACAATGGGGCGGAACTAAGGACACGATGGGGTGTAACTAAGGACCTGATGGGGTGTAACTGAGGACACGATGGGGCATAACTACGAACCTGATGGGGAGTAACTAGAGACACTATGGGGCGTAACTGAGGACACGAGTGGGCGTAACTAAGGACCTGATGGGGCGTAACTAAGGACACGATGGGGCGTAACTAAGGACACGATGGGGCGTAACTAGGCACACAATGGGGCGTAACTAGGTACACGATGGGGAGTAACTAGAGACACGAGAGGGCGTAACTATGGACACGAGAGGGCGTAACTATGGACACGATGGGGCGTAACTAGAGACGTGATGGGGCGTTACTATGGACCTGATGACATTACTATGGA